>CAKNYM010049271.1:67547-104539 GCA_932195095.1 Andricus curvator | reverse complement strand
CCCCCCCCCACCCTGTCTCCTACTTCCATTTCCGTCCTGCCCTCCACCTTCTCAAGTCTTTTTTCCGTCCTTTCCTTCCGCACCATAATCTCCTCTTCCATCTGCTTTATTTTAACTTCTTTTTCTTGCCTTTCCCTCTCTAACCCTTCTACTCTCTCCCTCAGCTCTTTCACCTCCTTTTCCTATTTTGCATCTCTAATTCTCAAGTCCTCCCTCATGCCTTCCATCTGCTCCGTAGTCCCCCTTACGTTCTCCCTCAGCCCCCTGATCTCGCCTACCAGCATCCCGAGAGCCTCCTCCGAATCCCCCTCCATTTTTCGGGGAACATGCATTCCAGCTTTTTTTAAACAGTCTTTCAACCTCGCTCTTCTCCGGACTCTCTTGGCTGTCTCTCTTCCTTTTCAAGAGATCCTCCCCGTCACTTGCGCTCCACGCTCTCTCCTTTACCTTCTCGCTTCCTTCGTTCGCACCGTTCCGATTTCTCCCTCTCCCCGACGCGGCGCTCGACACCGGACCACGCACTGTTGGTCGTCTTGGCCTGTGGAAAATTTCCTCCCCGTCAATTTCACTAGCAGCACTGCGAGCACTGTCACTGCCCACCTCCCCCTCTCTACCGTCGGTAACTGGGACCTATCCATGCAGTACCTTCTGCAGCCGACAGATGTCTCTGCAAAATCACCGCCAAATTTTCCTAAATCCCACCTCACAACTACGCTGAAACTTACTTCGTATCTTCCCAATTCACCCCACACCACCCTACTCACTTCCTAGGCTTCCACCCTCACACTCGACTCACACCTTCCACACAAATTCTGTAAAATCCTCTCACCACCTGTCACTGAAAACGTTCTCACTACCGCCACCAACATGCAGTCTCGCTCAAGTATACCGACGACCTCCCCAACAGGCCGTTGTTGCAAGAAAGGCTCCCGAACGGGACCCAATCCGTCCAAAGACCTACCGGGCGCCCAAAGGGCTTAAGTCGATTATCAACCGTCTCCAGCCGACTACCGTGTGTCGAAACCTTTTCGACCGATGATTAATCTGAATCTACCATGCATTTTTCTTGTAATTGATAAAATAAATGTTTTCACTATTGTTTCATAAATAGTTGCAGAATTTCTTATCAAATCTAACTTATTTACTGTCTCGATAAATTTTGTTCATATATATGAGTGTGTTGCACCAGTGCCAACTAACACTCTTTGACTACCATTTTCTAGCTTTACCAACAAATGAAATCATGTTTCTTCTGAATTATTTTATGTCTGTGTCTAGATATTCTGGCGGTATTCGGTTTCATTGGTTATTTTCCGCCTTTAATAACCATTGTTTGCGTTTCCCTGATCTATAGTATATCAAAAATCGCGCTAACCATGGCTGTGGTATTTGCGGAGAATTTTTAATTTGTTTTGCCTTCACATTTAATAATTGACCAGGTGGTTTCTAATTTCTAAAGTTACTATTGTTTGAAAATCTAGAATTGCCATTGGGAAATATTGGTTGAAACTGTGGTCTGTATTTTCGATATCGTGGTCTAAGCTGTCTTTGTTCGCTTTTCTTTACTATTTTTCTTTATTCTGTCGTTATCTTTGTCTAAAATGCTTAATTTCTTACGTCCTTTTTTATTTTACTAATTCTGTTTCCCATTCTCATCCTAAAATTCTTAGCTCTGTAATAATTTTAAAAAGCATTTCTTGCAATATAAACTTTATACTCTATTTGCAAATTTTCATAAGTTTTTATTAATTGCCATTCAATGCTTGGACGTGGTATTAACTTTTCACATAATTCCAATTCAAAAGGGCGTTTTTAAAATCATTATGAAAATCGTTTAAATTCTTCCAACTATGTCTATTCACTTGGAACCAACACAAAGCTTTATTTTGAAAAATCGCATCTAAATTTTCTAAGATATCATTATCGTCATTTTGTAAACCCTTTCAATTCCCCTTCAAATGAGAGAGTGGATTGTGGAGCGCCGAGAGAGTAAGGTGTAGTCAAAGACTTAGGCGGTGGTGTGAATTTGTGGACGAGATCCTGACGTGGGTCCTCCCACCACTCTATCCTCTGGCCCGAAGGGGCGTGTGAAGGTGGTAAGTTTATGACCTTGTTATATAATTACAAAAATATTTAAAAAGTTCACAATAACCATGGTTATAAAGACATTTTGGGACAAAATATTTAAATTTAAATTGGAGAGTTTTTTCGTAATTGAATATCCTTTAATCATCTAAGTTGCTGCAAATATTCCTAAAAAGAATATAGGTTTGATCATGTTTGGTAAAATATAACAATTTCAATTTTTATAAACAAATTAGAAATTTTGGCCCTTTCGCGTAGAAAAAAAATGTTTTTTGTACTGAAACTGTTTTAAATTATTGTACGAATGACTGCCAGTCATACAAATATTTAAACAGTTAATATTAAACATTATTATAAACAATTCTTGTGCCAAAATATTTAAATTCGAGGTTTTTCAGATTTTAATTTCCCTTAATCACTGGGATTGCTACAAATATTTCTAAAAATAATATGTCTTTGATAATATTTAGTAAAATATAACAATTAAAGGCTTGAGACTAAGTTGAGAGTCTAAGTAAGCCACAAATATTAATAAAAATGTATTAATAAATATTTTTATAAACATTTTGTCATTGTTATTAATTATAAAATCTTAGCATTCAGTGATATTATTCATTCATAACAAACTCACTCTCAAGCTATTTTGATTTAAAAGCCGATTTTTTCTACGTGAAACTGACAGAATTTCGAATTGGTTTATCTAAATTGTCTATAAACATTAAAATTGTTATACGATACCGTTCAGGAGTGTGAGGTAACCTAAAAAACAAGCCATTAAAAATATGCACGTACTTTTCGCAGAATATCGAAAATTGCTCGATCGAGCGGCGACTGCAACCTTTTGTCTATTTTCCGTGCGTGGATAAAGGACAGAAGACCGAGCGTTATTCTGGAAATTTGCAGTTGTGTTTGTGAATGCATAGAAGTTTTTTTAATGTTCTTTATTCTGATAAAGAATTGTTGTAAAATAAGGGCTGGAAATTATGTGAACGATCTATCGAAGGAGCGGATGATTTTTAAGTGAAAGAAGCTGTCTATACAAATTTGACTGAAAAGAAGTTCATCTTAAGAACCATTAAAGTCTTTCATTTTTTTGTTTGTTCAAAAGTTCACTTAATTTGCATCTTCAATGAGATTTTCTTCGCGTTATCTGTAGATTTATGTAATCATTCGGATTTCATTCAATTCTTCTGTATAATTAATTATTTTCTGCTTGTTTTTATTACAGAAATAGGGGTTGCAGAATCACAAATTTTTAATTGTGTAGTCTGTTTGATCAGGTTACTGACATAAATTTCATTTGTGTGAGTGCCCCAAGTGGCGAAGCCAACGCGAAAGAATTGAGCTTTGGAGAATAAACGTTGTCGTCAGCCTAGTCTGGATCGCAAACTGTATCAGTATAGCCATCAACTTTCTCGTCAGCTGTCTTCATCAACATTGTCACTAAGAATATCTTCGCTTTCGATAATAAATTGAGGCTTTTCAAAGCTTAAGCCCTTCTTAATTTTCTTTCATTTCTTAAACTCAGAATGTCTTTAGCTTTAATTTCTTTATCTCCAATAGTCATTTCTGGCATAGTTCTTTGATCATGCAGACATTTTCTTTTAGATACAGGAACTTTCTTAGATTTTTCGCAGCGACGTTTTTACATAATACTTACATTTGCAGGTAATAATATTAAATAATACATTAATATTTGTATCCTTAAACGTTTTATACTGGACTTGTACTTCCTTTTCGTGAATATAAAACTTACGTTTTATTACTTGCGAGTACGTATCATACAGTTCATCAATTAATTCGCGAATTCTTCATATATATATATATATAATACTGATATAGCGGTGGCTTCCCAAATTTCAATAATCCTACTCACCACTTTATCTCTAATAACGACGTTCGATGATTTATAAACATTTAATTTTTCATTGTGACGAACCCAAATAAAATTGTGCAATACCTCTTACTTTTCAGATAGTGTTTTGGCGCATAAGGTATTTGACAAATGTTGCACGCTGCCGTAAATTTCAGTGGTGATAATGAACAAAATGTATTCAGAAATAGCGGGATAAGTAAATGAAAATCAAATTAAGAAAAATAAAAATAAAAATTATTTTAATTTTGATAAAGAACAAATAAAACTACTGCCGTTTTGGCATGTAAAGTAATTTCAAAACTTTATAGTCTGCCATAACTCCCTCATCACCCCAACTCTCTTCTCATAAATTTCTTGATAAACAAAATTTCCATATTAATTTGTCCCAACAATCTAAAATTCCAAGAAAATCACTTAAAAATAGGTTCATTGAGTTTTCTGTTTTTTTATATTATCTGTTCTTAGCTGGCATTACAAAATGTTTTGTTTAAGATCGAAATGAAATCTACTTTCTTATGAATAATTTTGTGCAACGAAATCAAAGTTTCACAATTCAAAATTAGATTTCCAACCACCTCCTTTACGACTCATTAGAGACATATACATAACAAAGGAAAAAAGAGGAAAAATGCAACCAAAACCAACCTCTCACTTTTTCCTCAGCCTTTCTCCGTCTTTTTTATACTACTAGGGAACCAAAATGTTTCGAGACCAATTCAGATCTCATCAGAGATTATTTACAGGAATGCTACAGGGTTGAATAATTGAAACTTATGCTAATTAAAATTCGCATAATACCTGAAAATGAAAGAATACAAACCATTGATATTTATATAAAAAGTTACTTTCTCTAATTTTCATTTATTGGTTAAAATTGATAAACGTATAAAAATTCTTTTTTTATAACAAGAATAAAGAAACAATTTAACCAAATTAGCTAATCCCAATTTTTGTTTTGTTTATTTAATAAATCTCGACAATATTTTTAATCGGTAATATTTATAGGGCTTTCCAGCTGAAAATATTCAAGTGTAAATACGCGCGGAAATTCACGAAGAAATTCCCGTGAAATTCGGATAGTATTTTGGATACGTGTATTTCTTCGTGATTATTTTTAGTTCAAATTTCAAGAAATAAAAGTTTCTGATTCTAACTGTTTGCAACTGATCTTATTCTTTACGCTTAAATTTAATACAAAACCAAGTTCTAAGAAGACCTTTTCATAAACGTATTGTCAGAATATTTCTTCTTATAGGTTAATCATAACTTTAATCTTCAGATTCCTCACATGAAGTAACAGATGAGCATATTGGAGTTGTAAGGTCTTTATTCCAACAAAGTAATAATAACCAAAAATTCCTGGTCACTTTGAATGGATACAATAACAACGTTCTAGTAAACAAAAGCTCTGAAGATAACGAAGAGTCTTTGGAAATGGAGGTAGTTATTTACATTTATTAGCAGAAGGTATAACAGCAACACTTGAACTCTATTTCCCGCAGGTACATGATTGTGAGGAGTTAGAGCCTTCCACTAATAATTCGGACGCGTGTCAACAAAATGAATTGGATTCAACTATTTTGCACATATCGAATACAGAAGAAGACGATTGCAGTGGAAATGATGTTTCTAATAATTCTAAGCTAAGTAAAAATGTTGAAAAACAGAATGTAGAAAATATCGACAGTATTGTACAATCGTTACCAAGAGGAGCAAGAAAACTAAGTCCAATAATCTATAATAGATCACGACCACCTACGTTTGAGTTAAGCACCACAAAGTTTCCAATGATGTCAGCTGAACATAGTGAGCTTTTTATATTCTCATTATTTATAATAGAAGGTATTAGATTTAAAGTACCGTACAGTAGTATGGGGACGACTGTTTTTTGACATTCGCTAAAATGCTCATGATTTTTATAGAACAAAGTGTAAACTCTTTGTTAAAAAAATCAAAACACGTTTTGAAAACTTACAAAAAATCAGCCCTAAGTGAATTCATGAAGCTATTTCTGTAAGACAATACTACAAAAAAGTAGAAATTTGATTATGTTCTTAAATTATTAATATCTCTGAAGTATTGAATATTTTTAAATATTCTAAGGCTTATTTTAAAGATAAATTTCCATACACTTTTCACAACTCATAACGAAGTTGTGAACATTTTTTATCTAGCTGTTGCCTGAGTTGGAACTTGGAATACGAAAATTGTAAAAATTCAAAAATATGTACATACTAAAATTTCCAATTTTTTATAAGAAGTCCTTACGGGCGGATGCGAGTTGTTTGTTATACCAAATGAGAACTAAATTTCCCACTTCTCTTCTCGGAGCTTTGTTCTGCCATTTGGCAGAAATCGCCTGGAGAACCATGTGTTTCCAGAGATTCTCCAGGTGTCAGCTAAAAAAGTAATTTGGTGACAGACTTGTCAGATCTTCAGCATCGTCGGAAACGTGTGTCAGCTGTCGGTTCTTTACCAAGGATTCAGCTTCGTTTACAGAGTTTGAGGCACTAATCTTCACAGTGTTTGTTCATGCAAAATTGATTCTATGGCTGTTTTCTTATAGTTTGTGAGACTTTGAGTCAACTCTTCGGGCTGACCTCTGTTACGCATCATTTGATGGAGAGCCATTGAGTTTGTCGTTAATGAGGCTGCTATATCAAGGTGTACTGCTCGTACTGTCAGCAGGTTAACGATACTTCTGTTCCTCATTCACCTGCGTCGTTTAATTGTCACACAATTTGGTCCAAAATAATCGAGTCGATCTTCGGCATTGGCGGAGAAGGCAGCTGCATCAGGCTTTCTTTACCACTGCCCGGATTCAGGGTGTGTAGAACCTCTCTAAAATTTCTTGTTCAGTTTATTCTTTATTTTCGGACGGAGTTCTTAAATTTTCGAGGACTTTGGGATAGTTTAGGCCATATGTAGCATAGGCGTCGTATTGAAGCGCCTGCGCGTATGATCCGAAACCAGGAAGAGAATCTGCTGGCATAGATAAAAGCTGCTTTAGTATCAACGTCCATACCATTGCAGTTTTCTTTTAGTGTCTCGTTCATCTTGCTCAAGTGGCATCGTCTGCTATATTCTCCTTCGTTGACAGCTATATGTACGTATATTACTTGACGTAAAATACATGTTTTTCTACATGTAATTTGCCATGTATTATACGTGAAAAACTCTACATTTGTGAGTTTTATACCCAGTCTCAATCTCTTACCGATGAAATATCTAGGATCTCGGCAATTCGGTGTACTAGAAAATGTGGATATTTTCTTAACTCTGAACGAAGCTAGAACATAACGGTTCTGGAATCTGCCCACTTTATCTTTCTGCTGATCGGGAGATTATGTTGGCTACTTACGCACTATGATAATCGGCTAGCCATTACTGTTGTTTGAAGTTCAAATCAAGGAATGGTCAACAATTTCTATGGTGCCACTCTGCTTTTGGTCACAACCTGTGTAACCTTGATACTCTTTTCGCCCTGTATGCGAGGCTAGGCAGCAGCAGCAAACGGTATTTTGCTTGCATCACAGAATACGTGGAGCTGAAATTCACGTATCCGTATATTCAATTTAAGATAAAAAAAGGCACCGACAAGATGAACGTGGTTGATAATAAAAAAGTAAATGTTAAACATATAAGAATCTTGGAACAAGTCCGATACGTGGCGACACCTATATTATAGATAGGGCGCAAATTGTAATCTCCAACACCGGTTACTTGATATTTCAATTCATCGATGATGTACTCTGGCCTTCCGAAGCGTCTCTAATGTCTTTATGGCTTTGTTAACGTTTGTTGCCACTAGCGACGCTCTGAGTACTTCTAAAGCCTTTCTTTTCAATCATTTTTGCAACCGAAGCATATTCTCTCTCTGAGAGAATCCACACTCTCGTTCCTATTCACGAAAAATACCGATGAACAGTTGCCAATCAGCTGGACTGCCATTGAATATTGGCACGTCTTTGCGTAAGTCTTGCCTTGTCATGTATCTATGACTTACAGTCACGCCTGGTACTCGTTACATTAACAATGGGTTTTTTTAGCGCTATATCATTTCTTTCAGGTTTCTATGCTGTGAATCTTTAGAGTAAACAGTTTCTCCGCTTTCTTTCTCACTCCTAAATGAACACTCTAGTATGCCCTAATCCCGTATCTTGATCATTTCCAGTGATTGCGTTAGGTTTCGCTAGATTTGTTTCTAGTTAACGACTTCTTATCAAACTAGAATTTGACATTCGCGAAGACTTGGGGCGGCACGATGCTAGAAAGCGTCCTTCGGTCTTCTTTCTTTTCCTCTCGTCTCTTCTGTTCTGTCCGTTATGCTTACGGCAGCATCTCCGTCCTTGTTCTCTGTCGCCTTCTGTTTCGGTAGCTGAGTCATCTGATCGTACAGTCACTCGGGCTTCTTGCCTTTCGTCTTTCTGCCACTGCCTCGCAGTTCGTTTTTCTCTGTCATTTCTTCTATGGGAACGTTATTTGAAGTCGAGGTCACTATTGTCACACTATTTGTCTATTGTCTATTTTTAACGCACAAATCACGATTATAGAAACTTTAGCAGATTTAATCTACGGTATCTCTAGTAGGTGAAAATTCGCTCGTATTTACGTTTTTCAGGCGGACATTAAAAATTGCATTTGGAATTAAGTTATTTAAGAGAGGTTTAAGTTCGTCTACACGGATGTAGATTATCGGTCGGCAAACTGCTGCCACGCCGCAGCCCTAACTGCCGTGGCGGGTTGAGTCAAAATCTCGTGGCAGTACCTGCTGCCATCGGGAAGGCACAACCCGCTACGGAAGCTTCCTTTGTTAAGTGGTTCGAGTAACGGGGATTGAAATTTTAAAAAGATTCTTGAATTTGAAAATTATCATTTTAAAACTTCGAAATTCAAAATCGGTGAATTTTTGCGGTCAAAAAGAATCTAAAAAACGTCTTAAAAAACTAAAAATCTATTAAATACAGGACTTTCAGTTTGAAATTCAATTTTAATTATATTTCATCAAAACATTGATTTTTAACTTCCCAAGTACAATTTCAGATATGTGATCTTCCGCGAAGAAAAGGAACTAACGCGCGGTAGCTTCATTTTACAGGAGGAGCGATTGAAGAGGCGGTCCAACATAGAAACTCCATAAAAGGGCCTCACTTTGCAGTTGATTAAGAATTCGAATTTTTCAGATATAGGAATAATATTTTTTCTTATGAAAGAGCAAGTAAGAAGCTATAGATGGGTGAAAAAACTAAAAATCTATATTTTCCGCATTAGGTCCCTTTCTTCGCGGATGGTCACATATATGTAATCACAAAAAAGTCAAAGATTTCGAATTCAAGACTTTTAAATCGCTAATATAAGGATTTCCAACAAAATTGATTGGCACCTTTTTATTTCCATTCAGTAATCCGTCTAACAACGAACCCCCACGGAGGAAAGCTCACCCATCTTAGGAAAAACGTAGCGTTGGCGAACAAAGCCTGATAGGCGAAAAAATTTGTTTGTGTCAACCCTACCTATACCTAAAAAGTGAGCAAAAAGTTTGCCAACCATAGATGTAGATCTTGATTGATATCCATTCCACTCGATACTGACGCTACTTGTTGAACATGCGACGTCGGTTTTACACCAAATACTTTCATTTTCAACTTTCAGGCTATAATTTAGTTAGGGACATTTACCGTAGAGACTATATTTAGGCATATGTGCCTGGGGAAATAACCTCTATGGCAACTATCACTTTTCAAGTTTTTCGTTGGACAACATAACATACCTTTCTACTAAGTCTGCTTTTTCCGTTTCATCAGGGTTCATCTATAAATTGCGTAAAGATTTTTGGGTTGAGGAAGGGGGGGGGGGGGGGGGCAGCAAAATCTTGCGCCCATGTATTTTGCACATCAACCCGCCATTTGTTCAAACCAAAAATATTATACTTCAGTTTCGATTTTCGGTTCTTAATTCCTATTTTCTTATGTATCTATCTTATTCTATTATTTTATCTTAATTGCTCTATTTCAGAATAAAAGCTCAATAAGATACGCATGTTCAGAGGTTCGACGTAAGAATAGATAGATGCAAATACAACGTATTCTCTTCAGGGTTGGTGGGTCAGGGGGGGGGGCTGATAATAAAAAAGGTGCAATTCCGTTACGTCATAGAATGCGTAAATACTTTTCTTCTTAATATGTTCCTCTTTTTAGTTAAGATTGAAGATCTCGCACAAGGAAGAGGATAGAGAAGCTGAGGGAAGACGAGTAGGTCCCTTTTAATCCTTGGCTAATACCTTAAAATAAAGGTACTGATATATTATCTCTCAAAGGAGTGAGGAAAATGAATTTAGAAACTTATTGTTCTAGGAATTACCGGTTTCATTGGTAGTTTGGAGAATTAATAAGGTTGAGATGGTGAATAATCCTTGCAACCTTCCGTGTATGTGTGTAAAAAAATTTGCACGTCAACAGAAACTGGATGGGCAGGATTTGCTAGATCCCGAATTGCACTTCAATTGGAAATGGATGGGCAGAATTTGCTAAATCCTGTATTGCACTTTAATTGGAACTAGATGGGCAGAATTAGCTAAATCCTAAATTGCACTTCAATTGGTTCCCGTTCCAACACTTGTGGGACCAATTCATAGGAAAATGGTTAAGGGATTTCAAAGATTAGAAGTCTCAGATTTGGATTTTCAGGTGCACAACACTAACACAATGGGGTTCACATAAATACGGCCAACAGAATTTCCGCTTTTGGCAGACTGAACTAGATGGGCCGAACTGAAGGAAAATGTAGTATATCTGTCCCATAATGGTCCCTTAGGCTTTTATATGGACTTTCACGATAAATGCTTTCGTTTCTACGAGCGTTACGTTTCTACAACGCTGACGTCACATGCGACCTCACATTCCCTACTCTTAGCTTATAAATGGCAACCGCTATTTATGCAAATTACACCGGCTCCTAGTAGAACCGCGGTAACTCACACCTATGGCCACGTCTCACGACCGTGAGATGGGTGGCCACATGGCACGACGAAATCACAAGAACAGTATGGCGAAACCCTCGTGTGTCTTGAGGACACGGAGCGACACAAGGATGACAGCTTTTTACAACCATCTCGCAAGTGCCTTGGCATGTTTTTGGCACGCGGGTATTGCTTTGAGATTACGAAACAGTAATAGCTTCGGACCTCCGAGAGCTCCGATCACAAGGACACTTACCTCAACCGAATATTTTTGTTACATTCGTTGCAGCTCCCTTTTAAGTTCTTGATACCTCTCCTCCCTTTCCTTCTGCTTGGCACTGATGTTGTAGTAGGCCGGAGCCGAGAATTCGATCACAAATATAGTTGGTTACTCGAAGTCCTCGAGAAAAATATCAGGCCTGGATTGTGCAATGGAAGCTGATGTCCGAAAATCATAGCTCCAGGAAATATGGCACTGCTGGTTTTGGACAATTGACTTTATCTCCCTCGGAGCGTTTGGCAGGGCAGGGTCGCGGCCAAAACCGTAAGAGCAACAAAGATCGTAGTAAAGCACTCTTAGGGCCGCATTATGTCTGTAGAGATACGCCGTTCCTGCGTGAGTGGACACCTGAATAGTATGTGTTCTAGGTACTCACTGTGTGTATGACACGCTCTGCACCTATCGCTGGGAAATTCTTGACGTAAAATGCGGTCACGGTATACTAAAGTGGAAATGACACCGACCTGGCGTGCGAAAATGGAAACCTCTGTACCTGAATTAAATCCTGATGATGTGAGGAATGTAAAAGTTAGCTCCTTCGACAAGGGCTGATTTTCTACATTTCTGTAAAAGTTTCCGTGCATTTTCTTGTCGAGGAGCTGTTGGCGGAATTTTTTAACTTCTGCTTCCTTTACTTGGGCTTTCAGAAGTGAGACATCTAGATTTCTAGATGCTGAATGAACTCTGGCTGTTTCTGGCAACTCAAAGTGTGCAAACGCGCCATATAGCCCCCCTCAACAGGGATAATGCTGGTATTCTAGCAGTTGTAACGAGGTTTTTTCCAACTTTACAGTGTACAAGACTGTTAACCGCGACCTGGCTGGGGATGGCCCAGGGTGGAAAAAACCAGGTTACATAAAATGGCTGCCACTTACCTGTCAACCGACACCATTATGTGACACCATTACCGGAATAACCGAGTTCGTGGGTCACACCCTTCTGACCCACGAACAACCCACGAAGCTCGTTGATTCTTTTTTATTCCAGGTGCCAGATAGGTTACCCTATCCGAGCTCCGCTGGTTGCGGCCCCGTCGCGCTCAACAGGCCGACTAGCTCAGCCGCAATACCACATAAGACAAATAATAGGAGTGGGAATCGCGTGAGCGAGAGAGATGATTAAATTTTTAAGAGCAATAAACAAGTTAAACAATTTAATGAAAATTCACCACACAATAATATTACAAATTGACATCCGCGTCGAGTTCATTAGTTTTATACCCGGAACCGACAGACCACGTCTCAGAAACAACCTGTCATTTTCGTTGTGGCCACCCGAGGCACCCGCGTTCATACCACGCCATTTCGCGTGTCTATCGGCGTGTTTACTATCCACGGTTCGGATTGAGAGATGCCCGCCTCGATTTGCTTATATCGGGCTCTGAGTCGGGCGTGTCTCAACTTTCCGCCAGGCGAGGGGGCCTCGAGTAAACCACGCGGCAGTGACTCTATCTATTATCCACGTGAAAGGAACACTTTGCTGAAGGCATAAAATAATACGGGCTGGGAGCAAACGTTTAGAGGACAAGCGTGAGCCACCTACCTTGCAACCACCTAGCGAGGTCTTCCTTACTTTGCGTCATCTCTCAAAATTCCGTCTATATCCTTTTATCAAAATGGCCAGGAGGTTTTCCTTGTGCTGCGGAACGTGCGGCCACACCGCGTGTGGCCGTGCTTCTCTCCGCTTCCTTCCGTTCCTTTCCTTTCAACCCGTGATTCCTTCTTATCGAGGCCGTCGATTGGTTGGTTGCAGTGGAAAAGGCTTTCTTGTCGATTTTGACCAATGGGTACCTTTGTACCTTTGCTGCTCGCTTATTGGGTCCGCCGGCTGGGCTACTCGTCTTCCCGTTGGTCCTCACGCGCTGTCTCGAATATGGCCGTTTGCTGGATCTTAGCAGTGCAGGGTCGCCCAGCCACGTCGTGATGTAGGGTTGGTCGAGTCTACTACGTACTGCCTCCGACGCTGCACATGGAGCTTAACGATGTGGCATAGCAGGGTTGGTTCGGTCTGACACGACGGTCGACTTGATATTGGTACTCGCCGCTGGTATCGGCGCTGCTGTCTTGCGTCGATGGTAGAACATTTGCGACTATTCACGTCGTCTGCCCTATGTTTACTACCTGTCAGTTCGTCGCTCGGTCTCCCTTCAAACTGCGTACTTTTAGATGTAAAGTTGCAAGACTACCTATTCGAGGATGCCTGGGAGGTCTGGAGTTACTTGATAAACAATTCCAAGGATAAGGTTACTTATTTTTACTTAACCTAAGCCTGACTCTTGGCTGGACGGTAAGCCTAATCTTTTCTAGTTTATTTCAGCCGTCCTTTCCTCCCGTTCGGAGGTTAGGTACGGCTTCGGCGAGTCCCCGGAAAGTTGTTTCACATATTTCCAAATCCATTTTACAAAACTTTGTTACAACAGTCAGAACAGTCAGTCCTCTCAGCCCTCACCTCAGTGTGACTCCTTGCAAGAGGAAATCTTAGCAACTATGTGACAGGACAGAGAGAAAAAAGATTACGTTATAACTGAACTCCTGTGGATCCTCTACCAGGTCTCCTCGGATTCGCTTGGCTCTTACTCATCACACTCCGGAACCCACCTCGCAACTTGGATCGTATGTTTCTTCAAGGCTCCTGTGTAGGGGAAGGGTACCTTACCCATTATGGTCTAACCTTCCTCTGAACCTACATATTATGTCCGGCTACCTCACTTGATTGTCACCCTACATTCAAACTAAAACTATCTCGAAGTGGTAAGGCAAAAAAGACTAAAGAAAAAAAAATTTCAAGAGGTACCGTCATCGAAAGAAAATAAAAATAAAATAAAACCAAAAACATAGATACAAAAAAAAAACAAATTGTTCTGTTCCGGCTTTTACTATCAGGGAGGGGCTAGCTATTTATTGTTCCCTACTCCCCCCTTTCCTAGCCGGTCCCTCATCGTGGTAGGGGACTAGCAGTTTTACTGGGAACATTCCTACCAGTTGTCCGTCTTCCGTACCTGACTCGTATACTGACGGTCCTAGAACGCGGACTACGACGTACGGTCTCTGCTTTTTACCCCCAAATCCTCTGGTTACCCCTTTTCGGGCTGAGGACGTTACCTGGGCTTTGCGCATGACCCTTTCTCCCTCCTTAAACACCGCTTGTCGCCGCCTTTTATCGTAGCTTACTTTTTGACGATCGAACGCATTTTCATGGTGTCAGGAGACCAGATCTTGGAGCTCCTTCAATTTAACCATTCTTTGCCGCCACTCCTCGTTTTCAGGTGGGGCCATTCGGGTGGTTCTTCCACTCTTCGGCGCAGGCTATTATAAGGTTTTGTTTCCCTACCTAGATTCAAGTAGGCCGGGCTGACCCCCGTGCTACTATGCACGGCCATGTTGTAGGCGAACCTAAAATCCTTAAGGTATACTTCTCACTGCCGATGGTCCTGAGCTACGTATGCGGAGATCATTTTCTTGAGGACTGGATTCACTCGTTCCACAGGGTCCGCCTGTGGATGGTACACCGGAGTAAACGAGTGTCGAATTCCGTAGGTCTCTGTCAACCCTTGAAACGCCTGTTATTCAACCCATTTGGTATACAGGTCTTCGAATACCACCAAGTATTCGAATCCTACTGCTGTCTTTGGCCAAGGATCCATCACGTCCGTGGCCACTACGGTCCAAGGCTGCTGTACTACCCTGCGGCCCATTTGGCCGGCTGCAGGTCTCTGATCAGCCTTGATTCTCTGGCATGTTTCGCAAGAACGTACGCACAGAGAAATGTGGCGAAACATGCCTGGCCAGTAATACTGAACCGAGGCTCTCCGGTATGTCTTGTCAATTCCCAGGTGTGCGGCTTGTGGATCGTTGTGCACCTCGTCGAAGACTTCTTGTCTTCTTTCGGCCGGTACTACCAGCTTCCACGCCTCTAGGTCTTCGATTACCGGGTCTAACAACGGATTCGGACGGTGCCGATACAACATTCCGTCAACAATTTTCCACCCGTGGAATTTTCTTGGGGTTTCTTCCACCTCGCGCAGTCGTCTACGATACCACTCGTCCTCCACCGGCTCCATGGAAGCTACGGGGATTGCTACTACCTCCTCATACATCCGAGAAAGGGCGTCAGGCACGTGGTGCAACGCTCCTTTCCGGTGTACGACCTCAAAATCGTATTCAAGGAGGTCAAGTGCCCATCTCGCCAATCAACCGGTTGGATTGTGAAAGTTATGTGCCTTCGTAACTCGTTCTTTAAGCTTAGCGAACGCGCTTTCCTATTCGGTTCCCCATTCCCATGGGACGTTTTTTCTAAGCATTTTATTCAATGGTTTCACGTCAGTCGCAAAATGGGGTATAAAACGAGGGTACCACGACGCCATTCCCAAGAACCGTCTCAGTTGCTTTATTGTTCTTGGGGCTGGGTAGGAGAAAAGAGGCTCAACCTTGTCTGGATCGACTTGCAAACCCTTCTGATTCACTAGGAATCCGAGATAAAGTACGGTCAGTCTCCCGAATTCACATTTCTTTGGGTTTATTGTCAGCCCGGCACCATGTAAGCGGTATATTACTCGAGCTACCCATTCCTGGTGGCCCTTAAACGTCTCATTTACGATGACTATGTCGTCGAGGTACGCATAGACGTTAGGATCCATGTCCGGCCCTATGAGGGAGTCTACCAGCCGCTGAAATGTCGCAGGGGCTCCTGACAGTCCAAAGGGCATCCTTGTGAACTGAAAGAGCCCCATTCCAGGGACTGTAAGCGCTATATACTCCCTACTATCTTCGGCCCTCGGGATTTGGTGTTACCCCCACTTTAAATCTAAGGTCGTTATATATTTCGCGGCGCGAAGTTGCTCAAGGATCACGTCCATCTTCGGCAAAGGGTACGCGTCCGTTTTGACCACCTTGTTGAGCCTACGGTAGTCCACGCAAAATCTATATGTCCCGTCAGCCTTTCGGGCCATTACTACGGGACTGGACCATCCGCTTTTCGACGGCTCTACTATTCCCTCGGCTAACATTCGAGTCACCTCATCTTGCATATTTTTCAGGACCTTCGGGGACACTCGATAATACCTCTGTTTTATCGGTGAGTGTCCCCCAACGTCTATGCTATCAGTTATGCGATCGGTTGCTGAAAGTACCTCAGGAGGGGGCTTAATAATCCTGGCAACTAGCAATTCCAGTTCTTGTCGCTCCTCAGCTGTTATTTCTCTGAGGCCGCAACACTGGTCTAATGTTCCATCGTGTACTATTCCGAATGTGTGGATAAAATTCATACCCAAGAATACTTGTTCTCCCATGCTCGGGACAATATGGATCTTCATCATTCGCGCAACACGATCGATTTCGATAGGGAGATAACACGTGGCATGGACTTGACTGACGGTACCGTCAGCAGTCTGCCGTTTTTCGTACGCACAATTTGGAAGTGACGCTTTTGTCGGCAGTTCCAACATTCTACCTCCGAGTCGTCCCTCTGTTTTCTGAAAGTTAACGACCCGGAGCCCCTCTTTGGAGACTGGTCCGACTTTCCCTCAGACGATTTTGCTGAGTTCTTACCGTCCCGAGGGTTCCTACCGCTACGTCTATTGGATCCCTCGGACCTAGGCTTATTCGCGGGCTCATCTTTACCTACGCTCGCGACAGGTCCATGCTTTACGTTGCCAATGGGTGCGATCAGCGTTTTCATTAGGTGGACTAGCTCTGACGAGTTCTGTGTGGTTTCGCTATCAGCTAATGTCAGGGTGATAGCGGCCACAGAACTAATCTTTTTAGGCGGGGGCCCCTTCCCTTTATACGCATATTCTGGGATAAGGGACTTTTCTGGGGACGGGGGAGCTATATCCTCACCTATCGTGGATATTACTCGCTCATATCCCGCTGCAAGGACCACAAGACCGTTGTAATCTGTAAATTCGTAACGTCTGATGGCCCTCCTAAAGTCGGATTTGAGGTTTGCGTATACCCTGTTCATTTGGACCTCGAGGCCCATTGGCCTGGTCGAGAGCTGGTAAAGCCCATACATGCAGGTCAGGTAGTCTGCTACCGGTTCCTCTTGGCTTTGCCTGCGTGAGAGAATCTGCTCTTCCAACCTTTCCTGGTAGAAAGCGTCCCCAAAGCGGGCTTGAAAATGCCGGTTGCACTGGTCCTACGTGTTCCATCTTAGTCTGTTCTGACGGAACTAGTGCCACGCAATATCCTTTAAAAGAAAGGACATCGCAATCCTTTCCTCCCGTGCGAAGGTTAGGTACGGCTTCGGGGAGTCCCCGGAAAGTTGTTTCACATCTTTCCAAATCCATTTTACAAAACTTTGTTACACATTCCAGCAAGAAATCCTTAAGTCGATTCGTACACTTTATATGAACGTTTCGCCGGTTCATCGTCGTGTTTCCATCTAAATAATTGTCAGCAACACGAACTCTGGGACGATTCGCACTATTTGCCGACCCATTGTCGGGTGCTCTGCGGTATCGATAGCTTTTAACGGAATCCACAACTTTTTAGTGGTTTGGTGGTGTCATTGATTTCCCCACGAGCAGCTAGGGAAAGGGTTCATGCATCCTTCCCGAGTAACCGTTTAAGACACATCATCCAGGTGCCATTTAGCTTTCGGCACGATTGTTATGCCTCCACTTGGGGGTTATATCTTCGGACCATCCATCCGCTACTGCCTATTAATTATTGTAACCATATTCAGCAGAAACTCTATCATCTCTACGTTTAAGAGCCTTTTTGTTCAAATTAATATTTTTTAAACAATGGCAAAAGAGTGAAAATATTTCACTTTGAAAAAAAATACAACACTATTTAAAAAATGATTCTTGTTGATGTTCATTTATTATTTGTTCATAACTAAAAAGTCAAAGCAAAGCTCAAGATTGCAGAAAAAACCGCAACTATCTATCAATAATGTAAGAGATGATATTTATTTATTTATTTTATACACTTGTCTATAGACCGATCGGTACATACAAGGGTAGTTTCGCAGGGATATTTAAAAACATAAATCGCGTATAGCCAGACACATACATACATAAAAACTAGGTAAAAATTATTATGAACTATCTAATGATCTCAAACACTCCCTGATAATCTTTCCAATTAAGTTAAAAAAATTTCTAACGGTAGAATGATTGACGGAAGACAATGTAGCTAACCACTTATCGGACAATCAAAGAAAATGTGGTAGAAAATCTCATTATCGACGTAGCAAAGCCTACATTTCTCTTCCATATTAAAAACATACTTTCCACTGTCAATCAGCCTTTGGCATACATGTATATGGAGGTAACAGAGGCATTTATATGAGTGAGTATGATAGGACTTGTAGTTCCCAAGAATTATCTCTCGGTCAGAGCTTTTAGAGTCCAATGTTAGATTATCCCATCTATGCAACGAACCACCTGCATCGAAAAAAACCCGGATCTGGGAAAACCAGTTAAATTTGTTGTAGAGATCCTTTACTGCCAGTGATCTCAGCCTATCGACGAAACACAATCTTGGGTACCGTGATCCATCCATTGTCGCAATTCTAATTAACCAAGATAAAATATTTTGTAAGACCGTGTACTCTCTCTATACCTTCCAAATGATTTAGGCTCCAAACCTGCGAGCGATAAAATAGCGTACTCACATAGAGGCTCTGGAAAAATCTAATGTAAGTGTTCCACGAATCAGCTGCGACCGAGTGGATCGACCTTAGGATCGAGCCCGCGGCTGTTATCGCAGCACTAACCGATATCCTTGTGGCCAGTAAAACGAAGCATGAACCAGAAAGAGGAGTACCTAAATAAGTATATTGTGTAACTCCCTCAATACGGGTCTCGCCGAATTTAAGAGATTCACATTTCCTAGCAGATGAATTCGCTGATTTAGACAATATTACAACTTTAGTTTTCTCCTTGCTCACAATAAGATTATTTTCCTTGTGATAAGAATTAAGTGCTTCCAGTTTTCTGTTTAGTTCAAGGGGATATACTTCTACTGAACTATTTACAGAGAGGCCTCGACAACCTTGCTGAATAAAATAGTCTTCAAAATCAGAGATAAAAAGCAAAAATTCGTATGGGCTTAAGACTGCACCCTGAAAGATGCCCTGCGTAACCACGACAAATTTGGTAAAAAAGTGCTATAGAATATTGATTATTTTAGTGCTAAGTCCCAAAGGGTGGAGTTTTCCTTAAAGTCGAAGAAAGTAGCATACACCAC
The DNA here is from genome assembly GCA_932195095.1 of Andricus curvator. NCBI lineage: Eukaryota > Metazoa > Arthropoda > Insecta > Hymenoptera > Cynipidae > Andricus > Andricus curvator. Next base: position 85,145 of record CAKNYM010049271.1, on the reverse strand, counting down.
CGGCCCCGGGTTTCACAGATACATTTGAATGATGGATGTTAGAGTGAGAAAGTTATCAAGGCAGCTCCTTTCCCTTTTGAAGTCTGACTGTGATTTGGGGATTAAGTTTAATTCATTTGCACATAAGACCAGTCAATCACAAGTAACTTATGTGAAAATTTTCGCGATTTAATTATCGGGGTCCTTAGAGTTACCATTTTTGAAAATCATGGTAGTTGTTAACCTACCCCATTCTTTAGGGGTTTTCTCCGTGTCCATAATCTTATTAAAAAGATGTATCATATACAAGGCCAATTTTGCGGTAGATTCTTATGAAACTCATAGGTGATTCCGTCACATCCAGGAGCCTTGCCATCTTTACAATTTGCCAAACATTTATTAACTTCTTCCATAATAATAGAGCCTCCAATATGGGATGGGTCAATTGTTAAAAATTGGCGTGAATAGTATGTGTTAAATTTGGACGTAGATAACAGTTCAATAAATATCTATGCCAAGTATCTACCTCAATGGAAGCTTGGTGGTATACTTTTGGTCGCGATGCTTTAATTACTTTACAGAATTGTGTAAAGTTTTTGCAATTCGCTAAAATGTCAATTTGAGTTTTACGATGGTTTCTTTTCCTAATCTCATGAACTTTCCTGACATTATTCTTTTGTTTTGAAATATGCTACTTTAGATTCCTCTAAAAATGCATTTTCTCTGCAAATCCTTAATTCGTCGGGCAACAGTTTTTTCGCTTCGCGACATTCATCATCGAACCATGATTTGAGCTTAAATTAAATTAAATTAGAATGCCTTCTCCGCATATCTAATTCGATTGCGACATCTTTTATGGTCGTAGTTAGTACTGTGTTGAGGTTGTCAACATCCTGATCAATGTTAGTTACCTCCTCCCTCCACTCCATCAAAGAAGCGGACTCATCTACTTTTATTTGATTGAAAAACAGATTATTTATATCAAGAACCTCGAACTCATTCTCTGGAAGTTTAGGTGGCAATGTCACAGTCAGCACAACAGGAAGGTGGTCAGAGAGGGAAACTAGACGTAAGACATGCAAATCAGAAAAGAGGTGAAGGCCTCTCATAGAGTACCATACAAGATCTACTGCGCTTGATCCTTGGGGACCTAGACATGTGAAATTTACAGGGGAGTCACTAGGAGAGCTCCATTTAGGAGAAAAAGTTCATTGACCTCCATACAATGTACAAATTTGTCCCCCTTAGAATTGGAAAATTTATCCCTAGAGGATCTTTCTGGGTAAAAGTTGTTAGCGCAATAAAAAGCTTCAGGATCAAATTTGTTCAGATCTGATACCTTGCAGTTGTAATCCCTACCCATAAGAATTAGCAAATCAGGGAATCGAATTGAAATCCGGTACAATACGGAATTAAGATTCTATAGGCTATCATTGCAGTCCTCCAGGGTGGGAATATATATTAGACCGAGTATGAAACAGTCCAAGCGGGATTGGACTTTGAGACAAATGTAGTTGGGTGATATCGAGATTTCCTGAGTTGCATAGGAGTTAATATTATATGTAATGAGTAGACCACCCCTGGCCTTGCCATGACAATTACTTCTAATAGCGGAGACGAGATACTTTGGAAATCTGTGGATCGAAAGAGGCTAATTTTCTCGCTCTACAGCCAAGTCGCGCATACGCAGAGGATATCAAAGTCCCCAAAGAGGTCACAGATATCAATTATATTATTGTTGTAAGTGGTGACATTAAACGCAAGAAAGATTTAACATCACCTACTTTCTTCAATATTTGTAGTTATATTATTAAAACCGTGAAGATTCTAACAAATTATTTTAGTGATTACAGAGTTACCGGAAATGATGCGTTGTTTTCGATCGGGTGTTGACTTTTTAGAATCTCTGTGGTCCAGCTGCTATTCTGCCTCTGTAGCCAGATTCCTGGAGAATAGATTGATTCTCGGCATGACCGAATCTACTGTGGTTTTTTAGGGTCCAGCTAAGGAGGTCGACCTCTGTTTCTAGTTATCCTTTGGGAGGGCGTCTCCGAAAGTGTTTTCTTCATGGACGGATTTGCCTCACACGTCTTTGCGTATTCGTCGCTTCCGTTGTTTGTCCCTGCTACCTGCTGTCCCTGAGGCTCGCATATCAGCTGATCCACCTCCTCCATTTGTATAGGATTGTCTTCGAAGAAGATTTGTTTCCCTTTTAGGGTGACCTAGAAGCCGACATCACGGAGTTCGTGGACCTTATCATTCAGAGCTCTTCTTTCTTCTCACTCCTTTCTCGAGCGGCCATTAGCAATGATTTTAATAATAATGGGGCAGTTGCACTTGATTTTTCCGAATCTAAAAACATTGTCGACTGCAACCTTTGGAATCTGCAGACCTACTTCCGCGAAGATTTTGTGGATGTTAGGTAACAAGTTCTCATTACTCTTGTCGGTATCGTCGAGTCTGAACAGGATGATATTTTTGGCGCGGGAAATCAATCCCTTCATCCTACTGTCAAATTTAGAAGTTTTGGTGTTTATTGCCTCGAGGAATTGTGTTGTGCCGTAAACCTCAGTACGGAAATTGTTGTGAAAGAGTGTCAATGTGTTGATTAAGGCCATTAATTTCTCCCATCTCTCTTCCTCAGTGGTAGGTAATGGGTCTGTTAACATTTTACTTGCCTGCCTATTAGTAATCACTTTGTAATCATGCGTGTGCTTATCTCTTGGAGAAATACGCTGGGAACCTACACAGACACTTTAAAATTATCACTTATCCAAATTGCTTGCATTTCTGCAAAGGACTTCCAGCATTTTTTATATACACATGAAAAACACCATAAGCACACGGGAAAGCACTTTCACTAAAGTGATTTATGGGTTTAGAGATACTAATCAAATTGTATCCGAATCGCGTCTTCACACTAATAGAAAAAAGAAAAACGGAAAAAACATCATAGAAAAAGAGAAACAGCAGCAGTACCAAAGTTCACGGTAGAAAACAAAATCACAGAAAGAAACTCTATTAGTACAAGAAACATATCTAAAGTCTCCAATGAATTCAAGTAATTTTAGGATAATATAATATATTATTATTATTATTATAAGAATAATATTTTTAAACAATTCGATTTGTTAAATTGCAATAATTATGAGCTCACACTAATTGAAAAGTGGATAAAAAGTGGAAAAATATAGAAAAACTGCAACTCTCTAGCATAATTCTAAAATAATATTTTAATAAATAATAATAAATTTTTTAAACAATAATTTATGATAAATTCAATTCATTATTGGTTCGCTCTGACTGAAAAGTTAATAATTAGTTAAAAAATTGTGAAAAAACCGCGACTCTCTAACTCTATCCTAAGAGAAAATTGCTAGAAACAATAATAAATTGTTTAAACAATTTATATAAACATGTCATTATCAGTATAAAGTAGTAAGTTCTGTATGACAGACAATTCATATTAAAAAAACCGCAAAAAATTATAATTGGCGCCAAAAACATGCCATACCTGAAGTATTTACGTCATTAGTATCGATCGTCTCAGAGCTTCAAGATCCTTGGACGGAATGTTAGTGCAAACCTGATGAACAAAAACACTACATTTAACGCAGTGCAGTAAGTCGGTGCAGCTCTCGTGACAGTAATGCCACATGTGGTACAGGCAACCATGTTGGAAGGCAGCCTACTTGAAGAATCCCGCACCAAGCACTACACAAATCAGGAAAGAACTTTTTTTTTCTGACAGAACTGATCACAATCAAACACAAAATTCATTCCTGCACTAGTAAATGCAAACAGCTATCATCCCATTTGATGTAGGTCTTTCCGATAACCGACGAATTTTAGCAAAAAGCTGTGGAGCGTGTGAAAGCCACGTTATCAGCCGATGCCAGATTTATAATTTTTCAATTTGAAAATTTTCTTTTCTGAGCGTGCCTAAGGTGGCCGCTGAATCGGGAATCTCGAACATGACCAGGAATTTTCGGAGACCAAAAAAGTCGGCTAACGTGGTAAATTGATTTTTTGGCCCGTGAATTTTACAAATTTTCAGAAGAAAAATACATAATGAAAAAATAGATAATGGCTTTTTTCCAATATGTCTAATTATACGTGTTTTCAAAAAGTCTAATTATACTTTTTTCTGTAATTTCGAAACTGCAGATCAATAATTCGAAAGAAAATTATTAGAAAAGTGGACAGTTTTTACTTGAACAATTTCCAAACCTCCAATTTTTACATGTATTTTAACCAAAGTTTTGTACCCATTAACTAGACAGATTCACGATTTTACGCATAAAGGATATTCAGAAATTGTGTAAACATCCCTTACCGATTCAAGCAAGAAAATCGTAATTTCCTATCAACCAAATTTTCGAATTTCTCTTGTTATCAAAAGTCAGATTTGTCTAGTTCACATAAGTTTTGCAAAGCATGTACGCCCAAAGAAAACCTGTTTACTCCAAAACTAGTCATATTAAAATAGTCAACCACTATTTGACAAATCATGAAAATTACGATTTGTCGTCACCGAAAATTGTTGTAGATTTTTGTATTAAACTCCTTGTGCCCAAAAATAGCTCTTAACATTAATCAGGAACACCGATCCTTCAAACAAGTATTTTAATTTATTTTTAGGTTTTTTTAGATTTAAATTTTCAACCAGAAAATCGCATTCGAATAACTCATTAGAAATATGGCCCTATTGAAATATGCTCTTGAATTTTTTAAGGGGTGGTATTTTAAATTCTTCATAGACGAAACATGAAAACCGCTGATTTTTAACTGTTTAGGGGAGCAAAGGCTAACGTGCCCCGTCACTGGTACAAAAATCTGCGTATTTTAAACGAGTGTGGCTAGGTTCAGTATATGCATTAATGAATGCAATGTGAAATATCGAAAAAATTAGGTTAATTCAGATAATTATTAAATTTTGAAGGTGCAAACTTTGTTTTGGGTGTTTCTTATCTATTATGACAGTTGAAAAAATAATTGAAGCTTGTAGTATTTGACTCTAAATGTATTAAAACGTTGATAATATGGATTTATTTATTCTTTGGAAGAATGCACATTCGGGTGCTCGAGAATGTTCCATTTTTTTTATTTTCATGCGTATCGCCCGGAAATTTTTCGCATCCAGAAAAAAAGTGAAACTATTTTTTTAAATGATATTTAGGTGTTCCGTAAGCTCCATGAAGTTTGACACGTATTTCCCATAAGAAAAAAGGACGTTTTTGTAAATTTTATTCAGAATCTTCAATATTAGGCGAATCGAGTTAAAACTCAACATTTTTATTTACAATTAGCCATAGAATACGAATCAAAACTTATTTTTTAAATGTCACACCTATAAGCCTGTTTAAGCGGGTCCCAAAAAACCCCGTAAGTGAAAAATTTCATTTTTTTCCATGTTTTTCAAATTTTTATCAACTTTTCAGTTATAACGAACCAAAAATGAATTAAATTTAACATAAATAATTGTTAAACCAATTTTTTATTATTTTTCACAATATTGTCTCAGAATAATGATAGGAAGTTGCAGTTTTTTCCATCAGTTTCCACTCTTTATCCACTTTTGAATTAGAGTGAGGTAATCATTAATGCAAATTAACAAAATAATCGATTAAGCAAATCACTATTCACACTTTTTTCTGAGATCTTCAGTTTTACTTTGACGTTTTAGTTATGAACAAATAATCTTACCGCAGAGATAAAAATAACACGAATTTTTATTGCAAAGCGTAAAAGAAAAATTTGGAATTGCACATATTTTACTATCAGCCCCCCCCCCCACTCTCCTACGTTGTAGAAAAGATACGTTGGCATCGATGATAATATACGTGTATAGAGATCAAAAAGGTCTCAATGAAATAATTAATTGATTATAACGTCTCAAGGGACAAGGTAGACTTACTGCAGCAGGAGATGGCTCCGGTACTTTGTTAACACTTGTAGTGAATACTAGTAGTCTAGCGCGCGCCAAGGCGCGCGCTTATTAATTTTTTGTTTTTAAAAAAGAATGAACCAACATCTTATTTCTTCTATGTTATTTATATTTAATTAATGTCACAAAATAATTGTAGAAAATAATTATAAGGCACCACAGTATGACGTCTGTAGCTTCCAATAAGAAGCTCCTTTTCATTTTTTTCTCTGAAAGGAGTAATAAATAGATTTCTCATGATTTATTTGTAGGTAAATTCTGCCATCGTTATCATCTGGAAAGGATATTGAATATAATTATGATTTAATTTATTATAATTTACTGTTAAATTTGTTTAACACTGAACTTATTTGTAAATTATATTGCCGTAATGAAATTTTCATTTTATAAATTAAAAGAAATATTATTTCTAAGATAAATTGTAAATTGTTCGTTATAACATATATATGAGTATCTGAATTTCAATTTGATAAATTCTCCGAATAATATTAATTTTTGTTATTATATACGTTGTACAAAATTGAAGAAAATGAATGATATACAGAATAATGGTAGTAATTACAAATCTTTCAGTTTTTATGAAATATGATAACAAATTTTTAAGTTGTCTATTTACTCGGCAATTATTGCCTTTGCTCAATAGTAATCCATTTGCCACTAATATTTTATTATGCATTGAGAGATGTAGTGAAGTTTTTACATAAAAAATTAATTTTCTAATTTTTATCATAAATGATGCAAGTTATTACGAAAAAGTAAAATGTATTTTAGTATAACTTTTTTATACGTGAACATTTTTATCGAATCTGTTGTTTACGTAAAAATAAGTAAATTCTTTTATTATAAGAAGAAAATTATCCTGTCTATAGAAATTTTCAGGCCTTTATGAACGTTACAGTCTCTTTCTTATTAAAAGCTAAATTAAACAAAGAAATTTCAAAAAAATGTAATTTTTTCCTTCTGCGGAAATCGTTTATTAACTTATTTTTAATCATTTATTTTTACGTATCGCATAATTTAACCAAGAAAAATATTTTCTACCTGATATATTCTGCGACTGTACTTGTAGAACATGTCTAATTTTACATGGATTCTTTCTATAGACAAAAATTGTATGTAAAATATTTTTCATAAAATGATTGAAAGTATAAAGTACAGCATTATAATTTTACAAAGTTTGATTAAAATCAAAGAACCACCTGCAGGTCCTGATATTTCTGACGTGTACTGGCCCAGCTTATAAATTTTATTTTTCAAATCCACATATGTTATATAAGTAATAATACAAAAACGTTGCACAAAGTATTTGGTTTACATCGTCGCACTTACGTCGCTTTTTATATACTATTTTTATGAATCATTGTTTTCATCTGATAGTTTAACTTTTTCAGTAGGTTTTTCCTCGTTATCGTTGTTTAATTGTCGTTTCAAAATGTAGATAATATCTTCCATTAGTAAAAATATTAAAGTTTAAAATTTACCTTCCTCAATTGTTGTCAAAAATTGATATTTTTGGTTTTAAATTCAACAATTTATGTAAAAAAATTCGAAGCGAAAAAATATAAACTAAAAATTATTCAAATCAAATTTGAACTAACATCACATCCATTGCTCAAAGTACTTAGGTGGAAATTTATGTCCTTTGTTCAAAATTCGTCTTTTTTGGTAGAAAATTAATCTTTTTAGTTGAAAATTCAAATATTTGGTTAAAAATGTATGTACATATTTCATTCAAAATTCTTCTTCTCTGATAGAAAATTAATCTTCTTGTTTAAAAATTCGTCTTTTTGATTGAAAATTTAAATATTCAGTTAAATATTTATTAAATATGAAATATTATTAAATATTTATTAAATATGGCCAACGGCCATACCACGCTGAAAACCCCAGTTCTCGTCAGATCACTGAAGTTAAGCAGCGTTGGACGCGGTTAGTACTTGGATGGGTGACCATTCAAGAATACTGACATGAGTGCTGTTGGCACATCGTGGGTGTGGTGAGCCCACACTTGTAGTTATTTATAACTACAAGAAAAACCTAGAAACACTACCCGAATCGGGTAGTGTCACGCCTACCCTGAAAGGGAAATGGTTTAATGGTATATATATATGAAAGCCCATGTTTTTGGATTGAAAAATCAAATTTTTTATGACTTTTTTTTATTGTTTGAAAAATCTTTCTTGGTTGATAAATTCGTGTTTTTGATTTGAAAGTAGTGTCTTTAGTGTATTTTCTTCGAAATAATAGCAAAACAGCGTCATCGCTTTAAAAAAAAGTGTCAATAGTGTGTTGAGCCCCAGACCTGAATTTGCAATTTATTATTCTAAAGGCTGTCAAAGCTTTAATTTATTTTTAAAAAGTGACCCATTTAAACCGAAAAAAGCAGAAAAAAGTACCCTACAAAAAACGTCGGATTGAAAAGTATTTGAAGGTACTGTATTTTGAATGCGATGTTGTCGGAAAGCAGATTTCCAGAGAATATCTCGTGAGTGTGAAGCAATGATATTTAATTTGACGTTTTTTGCAGCAAGACTAATTTCTAATCCAAAAAGTGACTAAAAGTCAATATGTGCATCAAGAGGAATTAAACAAAAATTTAAAATTTTAAAAAAAATTTATTGAACTGAACAGAATTGATTTAATTAAAAAGAAATCAGTTAAATTTAAAAAATTGGAAAGAGATAATAAAAGAATTCTGAATGAATTAGTAATGATTCAGGGTGAATTTCAAATAAATTCAAATTAATTGCGAAACATATTCGAAAATCTCTTCAAATCTGTGAAAACCTACAAAAACCCTCACTTCTTGTGAATGAATTCTTTAAAATACATTAAAATATTATAAAATCCCGTGAAGTTGAATGAAATTTTATAATATTTTCTTGAATCCTGGAAAATTTATTGAAATACCTTGAGAGCTTTTAAAATCCATTAAAATCATTGAAATCTTCGGAAATCTCATGAAGTTCATTTGAATATTTTAAAATATATTGAAACCTTGCAGGTCCTATTAAATAGTTTCATATATTCCGAAGTTCTACAAAATTCTTGAAAACTCCAGAAAAAATTGTTTATTTCTCTTAAAGATATTAAAAGCCTTTAAAATTCCTTTAAAAATTAATATTATATCTTGAAAGTGCATTAAAATCTTTAAAAATACTTTAAGATATTTTAAATCCTTTCAAATCTTTCAAAATTTTTGAAACTTTGTAAGGCTCTTGAAAATTCCTTGGAGTTACAAACAAAAAAAAAATCTTAAAAATCCTTTCAAATTATTGAAATCTATTAAAAAAATTTCTTGGAATCTTTTGAAAGATTCTAAATGATTTCAATAAAATTCTGAAAGTGACTGTTTGGCAGCCCTAATTACATTTGACAGACACTTGAAGTTATTCCTACAGAAATTCCTTGACTTCTGCCTAATCTGCGGTCACCCTGGTTTCATTAAGATATATATATTATCAGGGTTTTCGCAAAACTTAATTCTCTTAGAAATTCCTTTGGTTTGTAAAAATACCTTAAATATTTCAAATTCTTTGAATTCATTGAAAATTCCTTGGAATCTTTTAAGATATCCTAAAATCTTTCAAATTCCTTGAAATCTTTCATAATACCTTGAAATACTTGAAAATATTTTTGAATAATCATACGAAATCCATGAATTCTTGTGAATAAATTCTTAGAAATCTATTGAAATATTATAATATCCCTTGAAATTACATGAAGTCTGATGATATAACCTGAAATCTTCGAAAATTTATCAAAATACCTTGTGAGCTTTCAAAATCCCTTAAAATCATTGAAATCCTCGGAAATCTTACAAAATGACTTGGGATGTCTCGAGATATCATAATAGGCCCTACGAAATCGTTCCATATTTTCCAAAATTCCAGGAAACTTTTTAATACCCTATGCAAATTTGTCAAATACCTTAATATCAGTCAAATCCTTGGAAATTCCTAGAAATTTTTCTAATCTTCTCAAAGTGACCTTTTAAAAAGCCATCAAATAGTGAGAATCGTTTTTTTTTAATTCGAAATCGAAATGAAATCTACTTTCTTATGAATAATTTTATGCAAAAAGAGCATGAAATACATTCACAAATCAAAATTATGTTTCCAAACTACCTCCTTTTCGGCTCGTTAGAGACAAATAAATAACGGAGGAAAAAAGAGAAAGAATGGAATCACTTCAAACTACTGAAATCTTTTAAATATACCCTAAGATATTCCAACAACTTTAAAATCTTTTGGAAAGCCTTAAAATGTGTAAATCTCTTGAAAGTGCTTCGGAATCTTTGACGTAACCTGAAATATTTTTGATCATTTCAAATCCTATCAGGTTACCGAAATCAATTGAAAATTGCTTGGAATCTTTTAATATACCCTAAAACCTTACATAGGTCCTATCAAATCGATCTATATTTTCGAAATTTTAGGTAACTTTTTGATACAATACCCATGAAAATTTTGTCAAATCTCTTGAAAATGCTTTAGAATTTTTTTGAATACTTTGAAATATTTCAAATCCTCTGAGTGACATCAAATTACTGAAATCAATTTAAAAATTCTTAGGAGCTTTCAAAATATCCTGAGATATTTGAAATCCTTCAAAATATTTTGGAATTCCTTGAATTTTTTCAAGCTCTTCACAATCCCTGGCAATTTTTAAAAACACCCTCAAATATTTCCAATCTTTTGAAATTCTTCCAAATTATTGAAATCTCTTGGAGCCTTTTCAAATTCCTTAAATATTTATTTGAAATATTTTAAAATTACTTGGAAGTTGAAACGTTTTAAAGCGTTCGAAAATACCTTGGAGTCTTCTAAAATACTCAAAAATATTTCAAATCCTCTGAAATCAATTGAATTACTGAAGTTGATTTAAAATTCCTTGAAATCTTTTAGAATAATCTAAAGATTTTCAAATCCTTGAAACTTTTTTTATATTCCTTGAAACTTTTTTTATATTCCTTGAAATTCAAAATTTTTTTTGAAATGCCTTGAAATATTTTTAAATACTGTAAAATATTTAAAATCCTCTGAAATCAATTGAATTACTGAAGTTAATTGAAAATTCCTTGAAATTTTTTAGAATAATCTAAAGATTTTCAAATCCTTGAAACTTTTTTTATATTCCTTGAAACTTGAATTTTTTTTTTAATGCCTTGAAATATTTTAAAATATTTAAAATCCTCTGAAATCAATTGAATTACTGAAGTTAATTCAAAACTCCTTGAAATATTTTAGGATAATCTAAAGATTTTCAAATCCTTGAAACTTTTTTGAAATTCCTCGAAACTTGAAATTTTTTTGAAATTCCTTGAAATATTTTATAATACTCCATAATTTTTAAAATCCTCTGAAATCAATTACTGCAATCAATTGAAAATTCCTTGGATTCTTGAGATTTTGTTAATCTCTTTAAAATCAAATGGAAATTTTAAAAACAGCCTAAAATATTTCAAATCCTTTGAAATTCCTTCAAATTATTCAAATAAAAAAAATTCATTGGAGGCATTAGAAATTCCCCAAAATATTTCAAGACCTTTAAAACTTTAAAAATCACTAAAAACATTTCAAAGCTTTCGAAAATGTCTTGGAATCTTTTAAATTACCCTAGAATATTTCAAATCCTCTGAAATCAATTAAATTACTGAAATCAAATTAAAAATCCTTGAAATCTTAAAGAAAACTCTAAGAGTTTTAAAATCCTCTAAATGCCGTGAAATTTTTCCAAATACTCTAAAATATCTCAAATTTTCTGAAATACATTTACTAAAATAAATTGAAAATTCCTTGGAATATTTTGAAATACTCTGAAAGTTTTCACATCCTCTAAAAATTTTTTAAACTCCTTTAGATTATGTAAATCTTTTGAAAATGCCTTGCAATCTTTTGAAATTATCTAAAACTCTCATAATCCGTTAAAATCCTGCGAAATTGTTGATACAAATACCTGCAAAATTCCCTGAAATATTTCAAGTTCTTTCAAATCACTTTAAACTTTTTAGAACTCTTGAAAATTCCTTGCAATATTTTAAAATTTCATAAAGATTTAGTTTCAATATTTTAAAATAACTCGAAACATTTTAAAGCTTCCGAAAATACCTTGTAATCTTTTAAGATACTCTAAAATATTTCAAATCCTTTTGAATCAATTAAATTACTAAAATCAGTTGAAAATTCCTTCAAATCTGTTAAAATGTCCAAAAATATTTCAAACCCTTTAAAATATTTTGGCATTTCAGATGCCTTGGATTCTTTTCAAATGCCCTAAAATATGCCCAGTCCTTTAATGGTCCTTCAAATTATTACAATAAATAACAAATTCCTTGGAATCTTCTGAAATTCTTTCAAATATTTTCCTACAATATATATAAATTTTAAATCTTTTGAAATGAATTGAAAACTCCTTAAAATCTTTCATAATATCTCAAAATATTTCAAATTCTTCGAAATCTTTTGAAATTCCTTGCAATTGTTTAAAATTCTTGAAAATTCCTTGAATTATAACAAAATACCCTATAGTCTTTAAACTTCTTTGAAATCCCTTCAAATTATCAAAATCAATTCCTTAAAGTATCGGTGATTTTTTCTTAAATAGGAGTGTCCCTTAAGAGCGTAAAAATGATTAATTTGAACATCTTTTTAAATCATAAAATGTTTGATCTGTAGACATACACAGATCTCTGACATTCTTCTATTCAAACCGAAAAAAATAATTATTCGAATATGTGACTATAAGAAAATGGAGATTTTTATCCTATATGTAAAGTAGAACCGAAACGTACACGAGTTTCACAAATGATATTGAATACGATGTATACAAACACGCGGATCACATTACTAAATACGAAGAGAAAAACGTTGTCGTATTATCGAACTCGAACTACGATTCGATTCGATTACTATTTCCAACAGTGATCCCGAAAGACATGCGCATGCTTCGACTGAATAGCTCTCAATGGCTCTAGTTCGCATACGTATTTAAAATTCAAATGCAGACGCGCATTGTATCCAATGAACGTCACTACAATCCAAGCAAGCGCAGATCAAGGCAGCTCCGTTGGGATCAAATGAATTCAACTGAAGAACGCAAAATCGTGACACGTTCCATCACTTTCTAACGCACTGATGCCTCGTGTCACACGCATGTAGCAGGCGAAAGTGAATAATCGTGACATGTTCCATCACTTTCTAACGCACTGATGCCTCGTGTCACACCCATAGCAGGCGAAAACGATATAATCGTGACTATCGAAATCAAGAATATCGTTCAGAGATTTTATATTAAGGATTTTTTCTGACCTTTGTCTCTAGTAAGAAGGGAATTAAAGCCAGATATCAATTTTTTAATTATTTGTTTTATTTTAGCAAAATATATGCAGAAAAGAGGAAAGAGATTATTTGAGGAATGATATTTCTAATGTTTATTTATTATTTGTTCGTAACTAAAAGGCCAAAGGAAAATAAAAAATTTCAGAAAAAACCGCAGTTTTCTAGCGATTATCTAGTAGAAGATAGTTATAAACAATAATAAAGTGTTTAGATAATAATATTTATTAACTTGCATTAGTTATTATCTCATTAAGTGAAAAGTGGACAAAAAGTTAAAAATTTCAGAAAAACGGAAACTACTTAGCATTAATATAGGAGAAGAGAGTTATAGACACTAATAATTTGTTTAATTGATTAGTTTTGTTAAATTGTATTAATTGTTACCTCTCACTAATTTGAAAGTGGATAAAAAGTGGACAATTATAGAAAAAACTGCAACTTTCTAGAATTATTCTAAGAGAATATTGTGATAAATAATAATAAATTCTTTTGACAATTATCTATGTTAAATTCAATTCACTATTGGTTCGCTTTAACTGAAAAGTTGATAATAAGTTGAAAAGTTCGGAAAAAGCTGCGACTTTCTAACTCTATTCTAGGAGAAAATTGCTAAAAACAATGATAAATTGCTTAAAAATGTATATAAACATCTAATTATCATGGGGAAGTAGTATTTTATGTATTATAAACAATTTGCATTAAAAACCACACAAAAATCATAATTAGCACCAAAAACTGACAAGACGCAATTTTTCACTTATGGGTTTTTTTAGACATGGGGCTGGCGGAACCTCTATCATTTTTTCAAACTAAAACAAGGTATTAATGGGTTGTGGATACGAACAAATTTCCGTTCGATATGCATAAAAATTAAAAGAAAAATTCCAATGCATTTTTGGACCAGCCTAATGCACACTCTGTGGTGCCAGAAACACCCAGAGCTTCAGCACGTTTCACAACAGTCTTTGCGGAATCAAGCTGCCTACCTCTCGAAAACTGATTATGAATGCAGACCCCTTCCCCAACCGCTGTATGAACAAGCCGCAGACGAAGAGGAGGAAGCGACATTAAGACCAACAGCGGAAAGCAGGCACCTCCTGAGAGATGATCGCGATTTCAGGACAAGAAGAAACACTAACATCCAGGTTCCTCATAAGCCCCAAGACCTGGCTGAAATGGATACCTCCCTTCGTGAGGATATTTTGGAAGAGTCCGACCTCTGAACCATCAATTGTTCAGTTTATGATGCTAAAAGAGCTTTGGCTGATTCAAATCGAAGGCTAAAACCGACGATGGATCAAAAGACCAAAAGACGCTTGCATCAGCTGAACAAGTAGATTGGCTGGGCAAGACAGAATGCGTTACGTGTTCCATAGACGAAGCATAAGCTCACAACCCTCGATATTGTCACGCGTAAGATCACGCATATGCAGCAGAGCTTGCATATCAATTCGTCCGTTCCGCGATTTTACATCCCACGTCGTCAAAGCGGACGCGGTCCTCTAAATCTCCAATGTCTTCATAACCGAATTGTTCTGGGTACCTAGAACACATACTATGCAGATGTCCCACTCACTCGGGAACGACGTATCTCTGCAGACACAATGCGGCCCTAAGAGTGCTTAACTACCATCTTTGTCGCTCTTACGGCGTTGATCCTTCCCTGATGAACGCTTCGAGGAAGATAGAATAATTGTCCAAAACGATAAGTGGCCAGGACTTCGAGAAACGAACTATATTCGTGATCGAATTCTCGGCTACGGCCGACTACAGCATCATAGCCAATGAGAAGGAATGGGAGGATTAGTATTGAGGATCTAGAAGGGAGCTGCGACAACTGTATCCAGAATATTGGGTTCAACTAATTGTCATTGTGATTGGTGCTCTTGCAGGTTCACTGGTTCCTAACCTTAAAGCCATACCCGCTTGCCAAATAGATGTCAAGGCATTCGCGATATGGATGCAGATGGCTGTCATCCTTCTGTCATTCCGTGTCCACAAGACACAATAGGGTTTCGCCGGCTTGTCGTTGTGGTTTTGTCGTGCCCTGTGGCCACCCATTTCGTGGTCGTGAGACGTGGCCATATGATTGATTTACCGCGGTTCTACTGGGAGTCAGTGTCATTTTCATTGATGGCAATTGCTCCTCAAACCATTGGTGTCAAGCTTCAGACAATCACGATAAATAAAGTTTCAAAACTGTCATAATAGTGCATAAATTTCGACCGCGGGGGGGGGGGGGGGGGCCGAGGGTAATGCACTTATAATATCACACTCTCTACAATGATGTTGGTGAGGTGAGTCGTCGTGATAGAGCGCAAATTAAGCGAAGTGGGGATGTCTGTCCAGAGTGGCACCTTTACTACTTTAGTAAGATAAAAACCAAGGTAAAATAAAGCCCTTAAATTAAAAATTGATTAAGAATGTTACATTTCGGAATTAATCTAAAAGCATTTAACGAATTGCTGAAATTGAAAATATTGAATACCAGTTATAAAAAGGCCATAACGACGCGTACCGAAATATCGGTTAGAATATCTGGATTTTCTCGGCACTATTAGTGGGACCTGGAGAAGGGGCTATTTGTACAAAAATTGCGGTATAAATAGCGACATTTTGTTTATATACTCCCTTATAAAAATGAAAATTTATATCAGAATATTGATTTTTAGTGAAAAAATGTTTCAACCTTTTATTTTTTACGTATACGTATTAATTCTGTATTAAAAACGCGATATTGCTTCTTCTAGGTTTTGCAATTTTTTGCAGTTCAAACCAATTCGAATTAATTCGAAACAATCCGTTTAATTTTTCAATCCTCTTCAACCGTTCTCAATCCGTGTTTCAACTCCAAATTAAATCCCAATCTCAATACATGTCTCAACCCTAAATTCAATCCGAATGGATCCGAGGCTCACTTATCAATCCTTCTTCATTCATGTATGAACCCATACGACTTAATTCAACACCAGTCCGAATGGATAAGTGTGAATCCGAAACCGAACCAAATGAATCACACACCAATCAGAAACAAACTTTCATTCTATCTGAGTGAATCTGAAACCAATCCGAACCGAACTTTCATTCCTTTCATATGCGTGTGTCAACATAAACTTGAATCCTAACACACCTTTTAATTCTTTTCAATCCGTGCGCTTAATCTAATGAATCCGAGGCTCATCCAAAAAGTCTTTTCAATCCTTCTCAATTCTTGCACAAACATTAACTGCAATCCGAACTAATCCAAACTCGCCATTCAATTATTTTCAGCCCGAATGAATCTATCCCCTTCTAAAAAATCTCTAAAATTACCTAGAAACACTACCCGAATCGGGTAGTGAGGCAATGAACTTTCGAGTTCAAACTGCTAATCAATTTTTTTTTTTTTTTTTTAAATTTCAAAATTAGATTTCAAATAAGGCTTTTATATTGGGAATTTTTAAAATTGCGTTACAAATTAAAAAAGAAACGATTGTATCAAAATTTTGTACGAATACTGAGAATTTTGTAAGAAATTTAATTAATAATTAATCATTAATTTTGCGCGATAGTCCAATTGAAAGAGGGCACTATGAACATAAAATACTTTAAAAGAAGCCTGCAGTCTGAAGATTTTGATCACGTACTAAACTGAGGCTAGTTTTAAAAGAAAAGTTTAATGTCGATTTCAAAAAAGAAAAAGTTATAAATTATACAAATTTGATACCTATTTCAGTAAAAATTATATTATATTTAGACATAAAATTATACTATTAGTTTGGCATTGGCAAAAATACTGCAAAATGATCAGAAATTTAGGTTTCTAGTATTCTATTGATATAGTTAAAAATCTCGAGACAGCAACCAAGACCAAAAATTAAAAAAAAAGTCGTTCCTTTCGTCAGTATCGCTCAACGAGTTGCGCCTGTGTGCGTTGCGTATGGATGAGGATGGATATCGTTGACGTCAGAAACAACGCAAGAAAGAACTTAAAATTAGTAAAATTAGGTTATCACACTCATTGGTAACTATTGTACTACGTGTATGAGTAGTTACTTTATTTTAGGTCATAGGCGGGCGTGCGGACCTCTTGGTGAATCTCGGGATATCAACCACTGATCGCGTTATAATTTTCTCAGATTCCATGAAATGGGCCGCATGGGTTTGTTACCTGAGGCTAGCTAACGCCGGGCACTGGCAGAAGACATGCAGGGATGTTTCGTCATCCCTGCCGCGTTTTCTGCATTCTTTCGTGGTGTTGAACACCATTTTTCGCATTTGAGCGTTCAAGCGGTTGTGCCTATTGCCAACCCTGGGTTTGTTCCCAGTATTTCCAGTGCTTCGTCCGGATCC
>CAKNYM010049271.1:22883-57746 GCA_932195095.1 Andricus curvator | reverse complement strand
TTGTTAATAACTTTTAAAAAAATAAATTTTTTGCAAAAATATTTTAGAGGAGTTATTTTGATATAAAAACGAATCGAAAACTGTATAAATTGATTGAAAATAGAACTATCGATTTAAAAGTGGCACACTTGAGATATTTTGACCCCGCTACAAGATAGTTTTATTCGGAAATTGTTGTTAACATTGTTTTTTCATTTATCTATCTTCTGCTTTGTTGTTTACCTTGTGACAGAAAAACCTTTTTGTACTGATGAAGCTTGCTATTCAAATCAAGCGAATGTAATAACACTCTCCCACCCCTCGCACAGGGGGTTGGTTCCCAGCGGGTCGTCTGGAATCGTCAAGCGTTCGCCCCGGACTCTGGCCGGAGGATACGTCTTGAGGATCACCAATTGACCTCCTTCTCGTGGGGTTGCGGTTCCTTCTGGCCCGTCAAGCTGTCGCGCCGGTCTTCGGCCGGAGGATAAGTCTCCAAGGTTACCGATTGATCGCCTCCCACGAGGCGAACGAGTGACCAACATTTATTCGTATATCTTTCTTTTTCTGTTCTTTATTTTCTATTTCATTTATTTGTATTTATTTTACTCCTTTAATTATTTTACTAACACTAGAGATGGAAGCATAATCAATCATGATACATCGTTACGTTATACAATTAGATATGTTTATTTATAACATATTGCGTTTAACATGATTGGAAGATATCATCTAATAATTAATATTAGATAGATAAACGTTTATTTTTCAGCCTGCTGGCCTTAAAAATTGACTTGCTTACACTTCCATTTTTTACAGAATTTTCTTAAAACTAACCCTTAAAAAACTAACATCCATCCATACCTTATATCTGAGACGTGGCCATAGGTGTGATTTACCGTGGTTCTACTGGGGGCTATTGACATTTTTTTTTAGATGGCAGTTGCTCTCAGTGGGACCTTGCGGTGGTTGTTTAACTCTTTTTTTTTAAATATATATATACAGGGTGTCCCAGTACTCAAGTTACATTTTTATATTTTTGAATTCCTCATAAAAAATGGAGTTGAAAATAATACTAAAATTTTTTCGTAAAGTTGATAATTAATGAGTAATTAACAATTAAAGATTAACCAATCGGAATCATGCGTTAGATGGACGACAGTCCATGTGTCACTGATGAGGGTGTGTGCGCAAAAGCGCAATTTTAAATTTGCAGGAGGTTGTGGTCATCAACAGTGCAACTTCACACGGCAACTGAGCGACGAGATATTAAATCTTAGATAATATCTTTTCCTTTAGAATACACGTTGAATTATTTCAGCTTCCTAGGAGTATTTCTAATTCTGTAGAATTCAAACGAATTCTTAGAATTCACTTGTGCTCCTTTGAATTCTTTTGAAGTTTTTTTCAATTCTCTTGAAACCTTTACAGTACACCATAAATTATTTTGAATTTCTCCAAGTCTTTTGTATTCTCTGAATTCTTCTGATTTTTCAGAATTCTTCTCAATTGTATGAATTCTTTTGAATTCTCTGAACTCTTTCAAATTCTCTGAAATCTTTTGAATTCTATGAATTCTTTTTTATTCTCTAAATTATTTTGAAATTCTCTAATTTTTTTTAATTCTGTGAATGATTTTGAAGTTTGTGAATTCTTTTGCACTCTGTGAATTCTTCTGAATTCTCTAAATTCTCCTTAATTCTTTGACTTCTTCTCAATTCTCTGAATTCTTCCGCTATTCTCTGAATTTTTCTCAATTATCTGAATTTTTTAAATTCTCTGAAACCTCTTGAATTCTCTTGTATTCTCTAAATTCTTTTTAAATTCTCTAAATTTTTTTGAATTCTCTGAAATCTTTTGAATTCTATGAATTCTTTTGTATTCTCTAAATTCTTTTGAAATTCTCTAATTTTTTTTAATTCTGTGAATGCTTTTGAAGTTTGTGAATTCTTTTGCACTCTGTGAATTCTTCTGAATTCTCTAAATTCTCCTTAATTCTTTTACTTCTTAATTCTCTGAATTCTTCCGCTATTCCTTGAATTCTTCTGAATTTTTCTCAATTATCTGAATTTTTTAAATTCTCTGAAACCTTTTGAATTCTCTTGTATTCTCTAAAGTCTTTTTAAATTCCCTAAATTTTTTTGAATTCTGTGAATTCTTTTGAAGTTTGTGAATTCTTTTGCACTCCGTGAATTCTTCCGAATTTTCTAAATTCTTCTTAATTCTTTGAATTCTTCTTAATTGTATTAATTCTTCCGCTATTCTCTGAATTCTCTAAATTCTTCCAAATTCTTTGAATTCTCTGCATTGTTTCAAAATTTTCTGAACTCTCTGAACTGTTTTGAATTTTTTAAATTCACGATATCACTGAATTTTTTAAGATGTTTTTCAATCATCTTGAAATCATTAGAATACACGTTGAATTATTTTAACTTTCTTTGAATATTTTTGATTCTGTAGAATACATAGTTAAATTTTTTTTAATTTTCTTGAAATCTTTACAATATACCATGAATTGTTCTAAATTTCTCCAAGTCTTTTGTATTCTTTGAACTCTCCTGAATTTTCTAAATTCTCTGATAAATTTTGAATCGTCTGAATTCTTTCGAATTATCTGAAATATTTTGAATTCTATGCATTCTTTTGTATTGTCTTTTTTTTTAAATTATCTGAATTCTTTTGAAATTTTCTGAAATATTTGAACTCTTCTGAATTGTTCAGTTCTTACTAGACCACTGAATTCTTTCAAAAATTTTTAATTATCTTCAGATTATTAGAATACATTTTGAGTTACTTTGAACTCCTTTAGATCTTTTGAATTTTCTGAATTCTCTTAAAATCTTTAGGACACACGTAGAATTATTTTAATTTCCATCGAGTATGTTGCATTCTGTAGAATTCAAACGAATTCCTAGAATCCACATGTACTCCTTTGGCTTCTTTTGAAGTTTTTTTTATCTCTTTTAAAACCTTTACAATACACCAAGAATTATTTTTAATTTCTAAAATTCTTTTTTATTATCTGAATTCTCCTGAATTCTCTTCAATTCTCTGAAATATTTTGTATTCAAATAGTCTTCTGAATTCTTTTTCAGTTGTCTGAATTCTTTCGATATCTTTAGAATACGCGTTGAATTATTTTGAATTCCTTGAAGTATTTTGAATTCTGTAGAATTCAAATTAATTCTTAGAATTCACTTGCATTTCTTTAAATTCTTTTTAATCTCTTAAGATCTTTACAATACAACGTGAATTATTTTGAATTTCTTCAAGTCTTTTGTAGACCCTGAATTATCTCAAATATTTTTAATTCTCTAAAGTCTTTTGAATTACCTGAAGTCATTTTAATTCTCTAAATTTTTTTTAAATTCTCTCAATTCTTTTTAAATTCTCTGAATTCTTTCAATTCTCTCAAATGTTTTGAATTTTTATTTATTTATTTATTTATTGAAACAGTGAACGGGCTAAGCCCTTGTATACATTAGAGTGTTAACGATATCAAGAATTAGGTTTAAGTCTAAATATTGGCGCAATAGTTCAACGATGGCCGCTGTGACAACGTAAGTAATAATTGCAATATATTATTATTGAAAAATTGAAAGTTCATCGAATAATTTCCTGCTATTAATTAATAAGTATCTGCTAGTCTGCGCAATATAGTTTTGAATTGGAATGCTGACATATTAAAAAAGTCAAGTTCATTGCCTAAGTCGTTCGCTTCTCTACAAATGCGTGTGAGCGCTGAATTCTCTCCGTAATTAGTGCGATGCGAAGGTAGCTTAAACAATTTATAATTACGAAGAGATTTTTCAGGGGCATGTAGACATATTTCAGCGAGTATTGAAGGACAGTCAATTATGTTATTTAGTAGATTGTATAAAAAATTGACGTCAGTGCACACCATCCTTGACGACAATTTGGGGATATTTAATAGAAATCTGATATCATCATAATTGTGATCGCGTCTATTCATTGTAATTCCGAGCTGCCTGGCTGCGAATCGGAGAAAACGATTCTGAACCCTCTCAAGTCTAATTTTATGAATCATGTACTGAGGGGCCGAAATGATGGAAGCGTATTCAAGATGAGGACGAACTAGGGCGAAGTACAGGGTTTTAAGAGCCATTGGATTATGTAAAAGCATGGCATTCCGAATAACGAAGCTCAGTGATTTTAGGGCCTTATGAATGGCTTCGGTAACTTGATCATTAAAACACAACAATTCGTCAAGTAATAGCCCCAGGTCACGCACTCTACTCACTCTAGTTAGTTCATCTTCCTCAAGCATGTAATTGTGGGTGAACCTAGTCCTCCTTCTTGTGAATGAAATAGTGAAGCATTTTTTAATGTTCAACTGCATCCCGTTTAGAGAGCACCAGCACTGCAACCTGTTAAGGTCACTTTGCAGTTCGATGCAATCCATGAGGGAGCGAATTGTTTTGTAAAGTTTAAGATCATCAGCATATAATAAAAAAGAGCAGAATTTGAAAATAGTTCCTAAGTCGTTAATATGTAGGAGGAACAAGAGTCGACCAAGATGCGATCCCTGAGGCACCCCTGAGGTGGCAGAAAAAACAGTAGAGTATTTGCCGTTAACTCGAACAGAATGCAGTCTGTTGTTTAAATAGCTAGATAACCATGAAAGAATTTTTGACGTGAGTCCCATTGACTTGAGCTTCGCCATCAGAATGCCATGATCAACTGTATCAAATGCCTTTGAAAAATCAGTATAGATCGCATCCACCTGATGTCCAGATTCGATAGATTGAAATATATAATGTGTAAAGGTGCATAAATTCGTAGATGTGGACCTTCCCCTCACAAAACCATGCTGCTCTCTAATTATAGTGTTGTTAAAAGCTAGAGTTAATGTATCATATATAATGCTTTCGAATACTTTGGACAAGGTACTGAGTATTGTTATCGGTCGATAATTTGTGACATTATTGCGATCACCTGATTTAAATATGGGGACAATTGTGCCCTTTTTCCATTCTTGAGGAAAATACCCTTTTGAAATCGATAAGTTAAATATAAGGTACAACGGAAGTAATAAAGACGAACAGCATGATCTGATGAGGTAGGGAGGTACACCATCTGGTCCAGCGCCCTTATTAATATCAAGCTTAGATAATTTACGTTCAATTTCAGTATGACTAATATTTATATTGTGCAGATCAATAGTGTCGGAGAGTGGAAAGAGAACGTTATGTGCTTGCGGTAGTTTATACACTGATTTAAAATGTTTTGCAAATAGTTGAACACTCCCTTCGCTATTGTCAGTTCTTTCGTTCTCAAGATACATGCTATTAGGTAAACTACCATTGTTATGCAAGGACTTGACAAAATTCCAGAAAAATTTAGGATTGGATATGATTGCATTTTCACTTTTGGCAACAAAGTTCAAGTAGCTGACTCGAGAAAGGAGTTTGCATTGTGCTCTTATATATGAGAATTTCTGATAGTCTAATGGACTGCGTGATATTTTATAGGCTAAGTGTGCTTCCTTTTTCTCTACTGTCAGTGACTTGACGTCTCTGTTAAACCAGGATGGATAAGTAGAGGGTTTAACTATCTGCAACGGTATGAAATAATGGAAAGCAGTATATAAATATGTGTAAAAAATATCGATCATAGCATCGACAGTAGAATTTGCAAAAACAGATATCCAGTTGACTTCTCGCAGGTAGTTGTTAATAGTTAATTTTAATAATAAAATAAATTTGTTTAATACCTCTAAACTCTTTGAATTCTATGATTTATTTTGAATTTTTCTAGAATATCTCAACAGTTCTGAATTTTTGGATATCTTAGGACACCACTGAATTCTTCTAATGCTATTTTATTTTCTTGAAACAATTAGAATAAACTTTGAATTAGTTTTGACTCATTTACAGCTTTTGAAATCTCTGAATCTTTCTAAATTCCTTTGGAACAATAGAATTATCTTCAGTTCTTTGATTTTCTTATTTCAATTCTAATTCAATAGTAATTAGCCAATAGATCGTACCTCACTGGTACACACATGTACGAAAAATTTCCAAGTTTTTTTTCCTGTGGTGCAATTTTAACTATGCACAAAGCTCCAAAGAATAATTTTCGAACAACATCTTTACCGATAGGTTTTATTTAACTTTAAATAGTTTTCAGTGATTAACGAACCCAATGAAAAGCGTCGTCAAAACGTAGTCGACCAGGATCTTTGTCTCAGATGAAAATTCCACCCAAGAAAAGTAGCATGAAAATTTTTGATTGCATGCGTGCAAAATTAAAGACCGATTCAGTCCTAATTAGATGATTACTCATTGCAATGAGTCATTTACTCGTTTAACTTATATTTCAAAAATCATTTGGGTAGTCTTTCCTTCAAGGAATAAAACTGGCAAGGCTTCATTTTGACGCCTGATTAGAATTATTGTCACTGTTAACGAACACCTCTCGATCAAAATTTCTAAAAATTGACCCAGAGATGTCCACTTTTTTCTCAAATTGGTATCTTATGCTACTTTTTGTTGAATAATTATATAATTTCGATACATTTCTTTTAATTTTTAATAAATTTCTATTTGTTTAAACAATTTTGATTTGCTTAAACAGTTTTTTTCGATAACTTTAAAGAAATAAAATAAAATACATATAATTATTTTTCTGACTATATAGTGTACAGAAAGAATAAATTAACCATTTTTTAATTGTTTAAACAAATATAATTTGTTTAAACAATTATTTTTCTAAAAATATTTTTTAAATCGTATTTTCTGAATTAAACATAATATTGAATGATTGCGAGGAGTAATAAATTCTGCTAAAAACTTTATGTTATTGTTTATACAATTAATTATTGTTTTTTTTTCTTCAAATTGAGTATGGATGGTTTACATCTTCTTTGCGCATTACTAAATAAATCATGAAAGTCAATATCAATAAAATCGATGTGAACGAGAGAAGTGAGCTAACGTTAGATCTTTTACTGCACTCTTATTGGTTGACTCTAAGAATTGAATATAGCAATGTAAAAGTCCGCGAAATTTGAAAATATAATATGAGGGAAAAAACTACCATTAAAGAAAATAAAATGAATAAAACCATTTTTATCTTGACATAATAGAATTTTATACGAAAATTAATTTACGTTAGTCAGATTAATTTTATTTAATTACATACACGAAAAAGAAAATACAATATTTGAATTATGATTCACAAGAAGAGAGAGAGAGAAAGCAAGTGCGCGCGTGTGTGTGCAGTGTCCGCAGCGATGCCAATGTTGGGGGCCGCGCGCTGGTTGGCTGCAGTTGGCGCGGAATTCAAAATAGGTATTGGAAACAATTCTTGTAACTAAAATAAATAATTATCATGAAATGCACAAGAATGTATATGAATTGTATTTGTCAAAAAATTTTTGTGAAATATTAGAATTTTCTCCAAACGTTTTGCGATGTGAAATTTTGACAGGCAGTAGATCGGACAAATCAGGTATGTTAAGCTGGCATAACACTATTCAGGTATAGAGATGTAACCTATTTCATAATTTAGGGCTCATCTAGGGCTAATTTGGGCCCCTATTCCCAAATTTAGGGCTCTATTATTTTTTGTAAAAAATAGTGTTTGCGCTAGCTTAACGTTAAGCTGGCCGAAAAAAAAATTTTTAAACAATTTTTGTTCAAATAATCCTACTAAAAATTAATTAAAAATATTTATTTTCTTTCCCTACGTTAAGGCTCATTCAGGGCTCCCCGAATATGATATTTGAATATTAAAAAAATGGTTTAAACAATTATTGTTTAAAAAAATTTACCAAATTTTTTTTTCCCATTTCCCTTGCATTATTTCAGGCTCATTTGAGGCTCCTGGAATGTCGTCGACCGACAGTCGTGCGATTTTTCCTTAGCCCTTTTTTTTGTTATATATGGTGTTGTGCCACCTTAACGTTATAACAAATACGTAAAGAAAATCATAAAACCCATTCTTTCCACTCGCATAATTTAGGGCTCTATTAAGGGCTAATTTGGGCCCGTAGTCCCAAATTTAGGGCTCCAATATTTTTCAAAAGAAATGGTGTTTGCGCTAGCTTAACGTTAAGCTGGCCGAACATTGCTGTAAAACGTACTAAAACTGATTTTACAGAAAATTCACCTTATGCAATAATTCAGGGCTCATTTAGGGCTCTGGGAATATAATAATCAAAATTGAAAAAAAATGTTTAAACAATTTTTGTTTAAACAATCCTACTAAAAATGAATTCAACATATTTATTTTCTTTCCCTACCTCAAGGCTCATTTAGGGCTCCCCGAATATGATATTTGAACATTGAAAAAAATTGTTTAAACAAATTTACCAAAATTTTTGTTTTATTTCCTTCGCATAATTTCAGGCTCATTTAAGGCTCCTGAAATGTCGTCGACCAAAAGTCGTGCTATTTTTCCTTAGCCCTTTTTTTTTGTTATATATGGTGTTCTGCCACCTTAACGTTATAAAAAATACGTGAAGAATATCATAAAACCCATTCCTTCCACTGGCATAATTTAGGGCTCATTAAGTACTAATTTGGGCCCGTAGTCTCAAATTTAGGGCTCCAATATTTTTTTGTAAAAAATAGTGTTTTCCCTAGCTTAACGTTAAGCTGGCCGAACATTGCTGTAAAACATACTAAGAATGGTTTTACAGAAAATTCACCTCACACAATAATTTAGGGCTCATTTAGGGCTCTTGGAATATAATAATCAAAATTTTAAAAAAATGTCCAAACAATGTTTTTTAATGTTCAAATATTCTGCCGTGATTTGGGAAAACACCGTTAACTGCAAAATGAAGGAAGCCGAGTAAATCGACAAAAACTGTTCGAATCTTTATTCGCGTGTATCGCGGATTCTTATTCATTTTCTGAATTTTTTTTTGTTCTAGATTCATTTGCATACGATCTTTTCATTTTTGCAAGAAAAATTGTTAAAAAACGTTAATTAATTATCTAAAATGCAGCTAACGGCGTTGATTGGGATGCTGAAATTCGAGAAAACGCCGTAACGAGCAGTTACGGCTCTCTTCGAATTACGGACCTCAGAAATAGGCCTGCCGTTATTCGAGAGAACGCCGTTCACGGCAAAAGAATATAATAAGTGCAGTTACGGCGTTTCTCGAATCACAAACCTTTTTTCTCGGGGTTCGATGACTCCGAAGAACGCCGTAAGCACTGACGGACCTCTCCGAAATCACGAAGGCTCGGAATCACCGTCCAATAATTTTGGTAAAGTCCGTAACTGCCCGTTACGGCGCTTTCTCGAATTTTGACGTCACGTATTTAGTCGTCTCTGATTTACGCCAGCAGTTAACGGTCAGTTACGGCTCTCTCTCAAATCACAAGTCCCCAATCTTTGCAGTTAACGGTGTTTTCCAAAAAATTATGCGATAATTAGTTTTATAGTTATTAACAATTTACAAAAATTATTTTAATAATCAGGTATATCTTTTTTTCACGATTCCAACGATATAAAAAACTCATTTTTTGATTTTTTGCAGTTAACGGTGTTTTTCCAAATCACGGCAGTATTATATTCGGGGAGCCCTAAATGAGCCTTAACGTAGGGAAAGAAAATAAATATGTTTAATTCATTTTTAGTAGGATTGTGTAAACAAAAATTGTTTAAACATTTTTTTTTAATTTTTGATTATTATATTCCCAGAGCCCTAAATGAGCCCTAAATTATTGCATGAGGTGAATTTTCTGTGAAATCATTTTTAGTACGTTTTACAGCAATTTTCGGCCAGCTTAACGTTAAGCCAGCGCAAACACTATTTTTTTTAACATTGGAGCTCTAAATTTGGGACTACGGGCCCAAATTAGTCCTTAATGAGCCCTAAATTATGCGAGTGGAAAGAATGGGTTTTATGAATTTCTTCACGTATTTGTTATAACGTTAAGGTGGCACAACATCATATATAACAAAAAAAAGGGATAAGGAAAAATCGCACGACTTTCGGTCGACGACATTTCAGGAGCCTCAAATGAACCTGAAATTATGCAAGGGAAATGAAAAAAATGGGTAAATTTGTTTAAACAATAATTGTTTGAACAATTTTTTTAAATGTTCAAATATCATATTCGGGGAGCCCTAAATGAGCCTTAACGTAGGGAAAGAAAATAAATAATTTTAATTCATTTTTAGTAGGATTGTTTAAACAAAAATTGTTTAAACCTTTTTTTTCAATTTTGATTATTATATTCTCAGAGCCCTAAATGAGCCCTAAATTATTGTGTGAGGTGAATTTTCTGTAAAATCATTTTTAGTACGTTTTACAACAATGTTCGTCTAGATTAACGTTAAGCTAGCGCAAACACTGTTTTTCACAAAAAAATAATAGAGCCCTAAATTTGGGAATAGGGGCCCACATTAGCCTTAAATGAGCCCTAAATTATTAAATAGGTTACATCTCTAAACCTTATAGGCGAGCGGTGCACCCCTAAAAAGACGTATACAAAAGCGGGTTGACCGACCAGATAGTTTCGCCAGGATGAAACCTTTCCTAATCGATGTATTATGTTGTTGCGAACAAAAAACCTCAGTGACATTTTTTCGTACCAATGGTCAGTAATTTGTTATTAACAAAAAACTTGCAAAATTGAATAGGTTTAAAAAATCGATACGAAAACACATTTATTATATATATTGGGCAAAAATAAGCACTTTTTAACTCTTGTCATTTTTCCGAAAAACGCTTCGTTTTCGAGTTACAAGCGATTTAAGGTCGAAAAATAACCAAAATGCGCCACTTTCATAAATTTTTTTCTCGGTTTCTACTGAAGCTTTTTGAATTTTCTTTATTCGAGGTTACTCGTCGAAAGTTATATTTTAATGCAAAATTTTTTTTATCCCGGCGACTTTCTTTCCCCTTTCAAGATTTGCGATCAAAAACTCGTGAAATTCACCGATTCTCCACGAGCGGGCGAGTAGCCGGAAAACAAAATATCGATTCGCGAACTATTGATATAGTACCTGTATACTTTTTAATTAATGATAGTATCGCATAGTTATCTAAGATTACGAATTATACCTTACATTTAAATGAAAAATAAAGAAATTTAATGTTGTTACAAGAAATGCATATAATAATAGCTATTCATTTATTTATTTATTCTTAAAAAAAATATATTTTTGTATTTGAATATAAACTATTATATGTAAAAATCTAGAAATACAAACTGACGATATGGAAGCAGGGACTGAATGTGAGACTGAACATTAGTTGTTCATCTAATAGTTAGAAATAAATATGAATAAAAGTTTATATTTAAGCATACATGTATATTTTGTATTAATAAATAGTTATTATTATATGCATTTCCTGTAACAACATTAAATTTCTTTATTTTTCGTTTAAATGTAAGGTATAATTCGTAATCTTAGATAACTATGCGATAATATCATTAATTAAAAAGTATACAGTTACTATATCAATAGTTCGCGAATCGATATTTTGTTTTCCGACTACTCGCCCGCTCGTGGAGAATCGGTGAATTTCACGAGTTTTTGATTTAAAAAGCTCCAGTAGAAACCGAGAAAAAAATTTATGAAAATGGCGCATTTTGATTTTTTAATCCTATTCAATTTTGCAAGTTTTTTGTTAATAACAAATTACTGACCATTGGTACGAAAAAATGTCACTGAGGTTTTTTGTTCGCAACAACATAATACATCGATTACGAAAGGTTTCATCCTGGCGAAACTATCTGGTCGGTCAACTCGTTTTTGTATACGTCTTTTTAGGGGTACACCGCTCGCCTATTAATAGTGTTGTGCCAGCTTAACATACCTGGCGAAATCGCTTATCTCAATCGGATAACACTGCACTGTGAAAATACTTATCCATTTTCATTCAAAAGGATATAATTTCCAGTCAAAGTAGCATTTGCAATGACAATCAACAAATCACAAGGTCAAACTTTCGATCGAATTGGAATTGATCTTAAAAAAGATGTTTTCAATCACGGATATTCGAGATGGAAATAATTAGGTTTGATATTTTCAATAAGCACGGTGTGCCTCGACTGACTTCAACCCAAAAGGGCTTGCATAAGCCGGTTTTTTTCTGAATATACTTCTGGGATGCCCCACGATCATTTTGAGCCCGAAAATAAAAAATCGCTTGGGCCCTTTTTGAGAAAACTCTTTATTTGATTTTTTTGAAGAGGTTAATCAACATATTTTAATGAAAATAAGTTAAACGTGGAATTTCATTGTCTCAAACCATTCAGTTTGGCATCCAAAAAAGGGCTACAGGTGCTGAACATCTTAAGAGAACTGAAACCCTTTAATATTTTTGAAAAATTGTGAAAAAAGTGGGAAAAACCAGTTTTTTGAAAATTGCCTTATTCCAGTTCATCCTATGTCCCAAACTCCTCAACAAGAATTAAATTTCTTGAAATTGTTCGCAAAATGAAAAAAACTCGGATGTTGTATCTCTAAAAGTTTGAGAGTTATGATCCTAAGAAGTCGATTTTAGGCGAATAATTTGAATGAAAAAAAAAATATATATATAGTTTTGGGGAAATAACTTATTCCCTAGGCATGTCTGGTAAAAATGGCCGAATAATTAATTGAAGAAGACTTAATTTTGTGTACATCTAAAAAAAAACAATGCTCTAGCTGTAATAGAACCAAAATTATGGCCTACTGAATATGGCCCTTTTTTATGAAATTTTGTTCAATATCAATTTTTTAAATAAAATTCATCGTTTTTCAAAAGAACTCATTCCCCGAGCAATTCAGGAGAAACTTGACACCAGATAGGTTAAGGAGGACCTGATTTTTAGCAAATCTAAAAACAAAATAATGCTCTAGCTATAATCGCATGGAAATTATGGCCTTCTGAATATTTGTAATGAAATTATGTTAATCATCTTTTTTTTAACAAATTAAATACAAAATCAAAATCTTATCAATTTTTAAAATAAAATATCTCGTTTATAAAAATAAATAAGTTCCTGAGCATTGGACATGATAGAGTCTGTTCACTCAGATTTTAAAGCCGCCTGGACAAAATATAAAGTCTCTAACAATCATCCAGACTACGCAATCAGGCTACAACGTGCATTATACCTTCACTCATTTTAAGCTCACAATCATGTTTTCATAATATCGTTAATAAAACTTTTCAGCTCATAATTAAATTGATTAAGTCTTCATTTGATTCAAGCACAACATACACAATATGATAAAAACATTTTTCCATGTCTCATCCTTCAGAAACGAAAAATTAAAAAAAAAATTTCAACAAAATTCCATAAAAAGTGTAATTTTCAGGAGGCCATAATTTCGATGAGTTCTTTTGGAAAGCGATAAATTTTATTTAAAAAATTGATATTGAACAAAATTTCATAAAAAAGGGCCATAATTTTTGTTCTATTACAGCTAGAGCATTTTTTTCTTTTAGATCTACTCAAAATTAAGTCT
Source organism: Andricus curvator (assembly GCA_932195095.1). NCBI lineage: Eukaryota > Metazoa > Arthropoda > Insecta > Hymenoptera > Cynipidae > Andricus > Andricus curvator. Next base: position 44,324 of record CAKNYM010049271.1, on the reverse strand, counting down.
TTTTTAAATAACTTAGTGGATACTTTCACCTAAAACGCTGACGAAATGAGTTCTTTTGAAAACCGAGAAATTTTATTTATAATCATATTTAAAAGGCCATAATTTGGGTTCTATTAGAGCTATATTTTTTTGTTTTTGTTTTCATTCAAATTATTCGCCTAAAATAGACTTCTTAGGATGATAACTCCCAAACTTTTAGAGATAGAACATTCGATTTTTTTTCATTTTGCAGAAAATTTCAAGCACTTTAATTTTTGTTCAAGTGTTTGGGAGATAGGATGAACTGGAATAAGGTAATTTAAAAAAAAAAAGAATTTTTCCCACTTTTTTACCATTTTTCAAAAATATTGAAGGGTTTCAGTTCCCGTAAGATGTTCAGCACCTGTAGTCCTTTTTTGGATGCCAAACTGAATGGTATAAGCCAATGAAATTCCATGTTTAACTTATTTTCATTAAAGTATGTTGATTAACCTCTTCAAAAAAATCAAAAGAAGAGTTTTCTAAAAAAGGGCACAAGCGATTTTTTTCTTTTTGGGCTCAAAATGATCGTGGGGCATCCCAGAAGTATATTCAGAAAATACCCGGTATATGCAAGCCCTTTTGGGTTGAAATCAGTCGAGGCACACCGTGTAAGTATTTCGCCTTAGAAATGGAGCTTTATTTCAATGATATATGCTTCTAATTAGATTTATTTTGTATTTGTATATTTTCAATAGGTGGCATATTGCTTTTAATTTATCTTGATTTTATGAATAATTAAATTCAAAAATTCATTGAAAAATATTTTAATAAATCTTAATTCACATTTGAATGGATTTAAATTTGAGTGTTCTTAAGTAACAGTAAGTAAGTATTTATTATTGCTTTCTTCACATTTTTACGATCATTATCATAATTATATTATAAAAAAGCACATTCACTAATGCAAATTATGATCCATGTTTCAACAGATTGCTTTTTTACATTTTCATACTCGTTATAAATATTAAAACGTGTCGCTGATTTTCGTTTTAGCTTCATACGATTATTTATAAGACTGTTTCCAAGTTATTTCTGTAATTCACACATGCAGCGTTGAACTTGTATGAAATTTGCCGCTCGAAGACCTTTTAAAAATGGAGGTGATTATGACGTTTTTAACAGAATTTACTACTCCTCGAAATCATTCGATACAAAAAAAAAAAATTGATTAGCAGTTCGAACTCGAAAGTTCATTGCCTCACTACACGATTCGGGTAGTGTTTCTAGGTGAATATTTACTACCAATGTGGGCCCACCGCACCCACGACGGGCCAACAGCACGCAGTATTCCTGAACGGTCACCCATCCAAGTACTAACCGCGCCCAACAATGCTTAACTTCAGTGATCTTACGAGAACTGGTGTTTTCAGCGTGGTATCGCCGTTGGCGAAATCATTCAATATTATGTTTAATTCAGAAAGTACGATTTAAAAAATATTGTTGGAAAAATAATTGTTTAAACAAATTATATTTGTTTAAACAATTAAAAAATGGTTAATATATTCTTTCTATACACTGCACAGTCAGAAAAATAATTATATGTATTTTATTTTTTTTAGGTTATCGAAAAAAAACTGCCTAAGCAAATCAAAATTGTTTAAACAAATATAAATTTAATAAACATTAAAAGATATGTATCGAAATTATCATAATATCAAATATCAAAATTATAATAATAATTATTATAATTATAAGAATAAGTCATTGTTTAAATAATTACATAATGTTTGAAAAAAAAATTACTACTCCAAAAAATGACAAACTATTACATTTCAATCAGAAAATACGATTATTTTTTACATCTTTTAAGAATAAATAATTGTTTAAATAAGTTATATTTGTTTAAACAATTAAAAATTGTTTAAAAAGTCATGGGAAATATTCAAATTGTCCATTAGTAGATATTTGTATGAAAAAGACGACGGAAATTGCTAAAAAGTAACAATAATACGTAAAAATGTAGTTTTTTTATTTTTGGGTCATATTTGGGGCGCTGTGAGGAGGAGGGGGGGGGGTAAGGCTGGGTTAAAAATAAAAATGGTCAGTATGCTTTTATTACATACGTACTCCTCTGCAATCCCTAAAAAGTTTGGCACGTTTCGATCAAACCCTGATAGTTGATAGTTGTAATGTAGACGGGGGGGGGGGGGCGTGAGGTGCCACCCCTGGCGCTCAAGCTATAAAGCCTATTGTGCCATACCCGTGTTTATTCTCAAGGCAGTACGACGAATCCGGTCATCCTTCGCCGAGTGTTTTTTGGATCTCGGTGGGTTTTCGTTGTTATCAACGTTCTGAGATTATACCTCTCAGGTGCCAGGCATACCTATCGCACAGTAAATGACGCCCTCCTTTGTTTGATCTTGCAAAGTGATCCTCACCCACTCTGCCATTCGGCAGCCTCCCTAGCAGGCTAGGGTGTACGGAGCGATCCCTCTGAGGTCATCAGGTAGATGCACAGATTCGAAGCACTGTCCTGGTGTGTTATGTAAATGTATGTGTGTGTGTTCATTACTCGAAATTGGCCAGCGACCATCGAGCGTGGTGCCTCCTATAGGAGTCCCCAAACGCAAGAAGAACGCTGACTCATTTTCGAGTCTTCACAGAATCGGCTTCGACCTCCAAGGCTAGTCCCCTCGACATGGAGCCCCACCTTGGTACGATACCAGCTTTTTCTGAGGGGACCTACAGTTTAAGGTGGGTTCCGAACCACCGAAGCCCCGGTAGAAGTGCATAGAAAAATTTCCATTGGTACCGGCTCAGGGATCGAACCCCAGTCCTCCTGCACGGAAGCCTGACGCGCTATCGTCTGAGTTCAATTTTTCGAAAATCCAAAATTTCCCCATGTTAATTAAATGGGATTTTGGAAGTGCCCGGTGGCACGTGTTAATATTCGAACTTCGAAACAAAAAATTAGGGATTTTTTTTCTCCGTAAATGGAAACTTTTTGGGGAGGGACTTGCCCTGTAGCTCGAAAAGCGTTTTTTGGACCACGCTAGTGGAGTTGTTTCAATTACTTCCAAGTATGGTGACCTTTGGCCTCTTTTTTAAAAGTAATAGGAGTTTATCGTCAAGATTTTAACCTATCAATTGTCTTTTTTGTTTGAAAAGCGACGCAAAAATTTTGTTAAACATCAATTTCAATTATGTCGCCGAAAGTAACGCATTATTTCTTGAAAATCATGAGAATTGTAAATAATTTCGACCTTCGGTGGCACTTGGCCTATTTTTTAAAATAAGTAAAACTTTTTTGTCAAAATAACACCTTTTCCGTTGTATTACATAATCGAAAAACTACTGAAATTGAAAAAAAAATATTTTCAATCATGCGACTGGAAGTGATGCATTATTTTTAGAAAGCAAGGTGAAGTTTCAATAATTCCCAACATGGCTGACTTTTGGCCTTTTTTAAAAAATGGATAAGAATTTGTCGTCAAAAGAAGACCTTTTTCATTGTCTTCCCTTATGGGAATAGAGTAGAATCAAAATAAAATACTTACTGCCTATAGATCAAAAGAAAAATGCGTACACACCACAACGGTGGATATTTTGCGAACATTTTAAGGGAATTTATTATGGCTTACCACAGCGGACCTGGGTTATGAGGACTGATTTCTCTCCAGGCTGAGCTGGTGGAGGCCTATCTTCCTAGCAAGGCTAGTCTAAACTGAGGAACGCTCCGGACAAACCTGGTGAATACCTCTTTCGCTCCAAAAGCTTAGAGGATTGCTCGCCAGTCAAGCTGGCGCACGAGTGACGTTCTTGGCTGGTCTATCCCATTGGAAGTTTCGAGTCACGTGCCCTTTTGACTCGACCGGTTGGCATTCGCAGAATGCGTTTAGCGGTGGCTGTCTTTTCACGTGCTTTCGATGTCGAGAACGCCAAATAACGTTTAATGCGTGTTACAGTTCTCACCATTTTATACCACCATTTTTTTTTTTTTTTGACTTTATACAATTTTTAGATAAACGCTACAAGATAGTTTTATTCGGCAATTATTCTTAACATTGTTTTTTCATTTATCTATCTTCTGCTTTGTTGTTTACGTTGTGACAGAAAAAATCTTTTTGTGCTGCAGAAGCTTGCTAATCAAATCAAACGAAACGTTTACATGTTTAATTTCATTTAAACATATGGCTTAATAAAGGAGCCTTATCAGACCAGAAGATCAATACTTTCTTCCATCTTTCACCTATTCCCCACACTGATCGACTACTTAAGTGGAATAACGTACTTAATGAATAGGTACTAGCAAGATGATAAAATTAAAACATTTTGCAGGTGCTGATAAAAATTTCCCGGTTGATTCCGTGACAACGGTACTTATTGAAGAGTCAACCAAAAGATGCAGATACTGGCCAAATTGTACGTCAGGAATTATGTGTGCATACTACCATCCAAGTGTTCCGTGCAGGTTACTATTTCTGATCTTTCATAATTATATATAGTGCAAATGTTTTCGGAATATATATATATATATATATATATATATATATATATTCCGAAAACATGACCTTTTTTCTTACCTTAATAAAGCTTTTTTATTTTATTATATATATACCAATAAAATAAAAAATGTTAAACAACCGCCGCAGGGTCCCACTGGGAGCAACTGTCATCTAAAAATGACATCGGCTCCCAGTAGAATCGCGGTGAATCACACTTATTGCCAAGTCTCACGATCGTGAGATGAGTGGCACGATGAAATTACGACGACAGGCCGTCGAAACCCTCATGAGTCTTGAGGACACGAAGCGATCCAAGGATGACAGCTTTCTGCATCCATCGCACAAGTGCCTTAGCATGTTTTTGGCACGCGGGTATGGCTGTAAGGTTACGAACCAGTGATAGTTTGACACCTCAGTGAGCACCGATCACAAAGACAATTACTTTAACGGAATATTTTGGTTACAGTCTTTACAGCTTCCTTTTAAGGTCTTGATACCGCTTCTTCTTTTCCTTCTTCTTGGCAGTGATGGAGAACGATGTCAGGCCTCGAGTTTCTCCCTTGGAGCGTTCGGCAGGGCAGGGTCGCGGCCAATACCGTCAGAGAGAAAGATGGTAATAAACCATTCTTGGGGCCGCAATATGTCTGTAGAGATACGTCATTCCCGCGTGACTGGGACACCCGGATAGTATGTGTTCTAGGAAATCAGCGTGTGCATGACATGCTCTGCACCTATCGCTGGGAACTTCTTAACGTAGTGTGCGCTCACGGTATACTAAGGTGAAAATGACACCGTCCTGACATGCGAAAATGAGACCCTCTGTTTCTGAATTAAGTCCTGATGATCTGAGGAAAGCAAAAGTTTGCTCCTCTTCTTTCTTTACTTCGGCTTTCAGAAGTGAGGCATTTAGATGCAGGAATGCACTTTCCTCACTTCTGATGTTAAAATTCAGGCTAAGGGTCTCGACCGCCTGTTATACATATGTACGTATATGTATATGTATATATATATATATATATATATATATATATATATATAGTTGAAAGTTTGTCATAAGGACAACCGCTTTTGCACCCGCTGACGGCGAAATCGCGGTAAAATTTCAGCTGTAACCGCATCTCACGACCGTGAGATAGGTGGTTAAAGTCTGCGACGAATTCAATACGACGATCCGGCAAAAGTATCGTCCACCCTGAGGACACGGAGCAACCCAAGGACGACCGCCTTCTGCGTTTTCCACGCAAGTGTCACAATTTTGTTGATCCGCAGGGATGCTTTTAGGGCTATTAAACAGTGAAACCTTGGCACCTCCAAGAGCGCCGATGATCAAGACGATTAGCTTAACAGAATATTCCGGGTATAACCGTCGCAACTCCCTGATAAGGTCTTTATACCTCTCTTTCTTTTCTTTCTCCTTCGCTGTGACGTTTTTGTCAGCTGGTGCCGAAAATTCGATAACGAACATGGAACAATTGTCGAGAATATGAATTTCCAGTATATGCGGCACTTCTCATTTTCGACAATTGACTCTATTTCCCTAGGAGCGTTTGGCGAAGCGGTATTAGGGCTAATGCCGTAAGAGTGGCAGAGATAGCAATGAAGCACTCTTAGTGCCACATTGTGCCTTTGGATGGACGTCGTTCACGGAAGTTTTCCTCCCGTGCTTTCTTAATCTGGGTCTTCAGAAGTGAGTGCTCGAGATGGACAAGATTTAATGCATTTTGCTCACCTCTAATATTCAAGTCAAGGCCGAGTGTTTCAGCAGCCTCCTTCGCTGCTTTGTACAGAAACGCTCCTTTGCCCTCTTCTTCGTGCTTCCTGACCATTTTAAGAAGAGGATCTCGTCCATTTGCAACTATATATGCTGTACCCAGAATAATCCTGTTGTGAACACATTAAGATGTAGTATTTCGCGACCACCTTGATGGCGTGAGATGTAAAGTCGCGGAACAGAAGACTTAAGGTGCATGCTTTTGTTCATGTGCATAACCTTTCGTGACCCGATATCGAGGGATCTGAGCATGTTCGTTGCAGATACTGTGTTCCTCGCCTGGTCTCTCCAGCGCCGAGGTGTTGTATAGTGCTTCAGTCGACGAACTCAGGGTCTTCGGGGATCCCATTAAGTTTTCCTCGCTTCAAATAAACCTTGGCGCATTTTTCTAACCCAAACTCCATTCCAATCTCCTGAGTGTCTTTTTCGACAATCCCTAGAGCTAGGTGTAAGTTGCTCTTTTCACCTCTCTGAAAGGTGACGTTGTTAGTTGTCACACGATGTTTTCCAGATGAGATAGTAAATCTGGTTTTCCAAAGCAGCATCAATCAGATGATAAGTCTATGGGAGGTTGAATCGAAAGCTTTCCGGTATTCAGTCCAGGCCATCGATAGGTAGCGCTGGTAGGATGCTGCGTCTTTGCAGATACATCTATCGATGAGCAGGTTCTCTCGACATCCTGCTACGCCTTCCTTGCAGAAGCGTTGTTCGTACACCTCTCGCCACACAGGTCCGATTGTCCCAACAATCCTGTCATTTAGGATAGCTGTGAAGATCTTGTACAGTGTGTTCAGACAAGTGATTGGCTTGTAATTCTTAGGGTCAGCTAAGTTACCATTCATTGGCAAGAGCACTGTGCGCCCTTCCACCAACCACTCCGGAATAGGCTCTTCCGACTTTAGATAAAAGGTTTAAATGCGGGCCAGATACTGGTGGGTTGAAAGAAACTTCTTCTTCTTAATACCATCTGGTTCCGGAGCGAAATAGTTCTTCATGCCTCTTAATACTTTTTTTAATGGGTGGACATTCCTCCTCAGGTGTTATGAGCGCACTGCACAGCTCCTTGAAGCTATTTATGTTCTCTGAGTCTTCTTTCAGTGGATGCTGGACTTCGTAGACTTCTCTCCGAAATGCTTCGACCTCCTTTGGTTTGGGGGGATGGTCGACAGTAACTGAAGGATCTTGGAAGAGTCGAGATGGGTCAGAGAAAAACTGGTCGTTTTCTCTGACCCACCTCTCCCTCCGCTCTAGACTTCTCCTAGCGTCAGATAGTACCCGTGTTCTCTCAACAATATGCTGTCATCCTTGGGTCTTTTCGTGTCCTCAAGAAACACGAGGGTTTCGCTGGCCTGTCGTTGTGGTTTCGTCGTGCCCTGGGACCACCCACCTCACGGTCGAAAGACGTGGCCATAGGTGTGATTTACCGCGGTTCTACCGGGAGCCGGTGTCATTTTCAAATATGGCAGTTGCTCCCAGTGGGACCGTGCGGTGGTTGTTCAACCTTTTTTTTAATTATATATATATACAGGGTGTCCCAGACTCAAGTATCCAGACTTATATGGCCGCATAAAAATCGAAAAAATAAATCTAAAATTCCTTTTCCAATTATCGGTTGAAGTTTTAGTTCTTGAGTTATAAAATATTTAAGCTGGTCCAATCAGGAACGCCGTATAAACAGTCGTGTGTGCGTGAGCGGGATTCGAACGTAGTGTTCTCCCGTCGCTAACCCCACCTCTGCGCTCTCTTCGATAACACTGCGTTGGAATCCCGCTCACGCACATACGACTGTTTATACGGCGCTCCTGATTGTTCCAGCTTAAATATTTTATAACTAAAAAACTAAAACTTCAACTGATTTTTGGAAAAGGAATTTTCTATTTATTTTTTTTATTTTTATACAGCTATATAAGTCCGGACACTTCAGTCTGGGACACCCTGTATATCGGTTACGAATGACAAGAGACGTTTTTATGCATCATGTTATCACGCTCGTTGTCTTTTGTTACACGCCCTACAGTCCAGGCATTACATGCATAAAAAGTGGGTTTGTGTGGAAAGTTTTGGTAATATTTTTATATTTTGTGGTTTTATAGACTTGGGATGCTCCGTTCAAATTATCACTTTTCACCTTGTATTCTTCCTGATAAAATCAACCCTTTCCACGTACGCGAACCGTAAAGATACCGCTGGGCCGCCATATTATAAAAAGGCTTCAAAAATGAGTTTTTCGAATTACTAGATCATTAAACGGCAAAAATAGTTATGTAACAAATTCCATTTGTACTTTTAGTTAATCTTTACAAATTAAAATTTTCAAATAAATTCAACCCTTTTGGCGTGCGAGCGTCGCAGAGTTAACTCCATCAAGTATCAGGCGAGCAATACTCATTTTCTACTACCGTTTTTTATGATCAGCCACGCACTAAATCAATTGCCTGATGAGATAAAAATGTTATTAATTTAATACGCTATTTGAAAATCCTATTTCTTATCCTTACACAGTAGCCCAGAGCGTTAAAAGTGACAGTTATCGCCTCTGGATGCTTTTTTAGAGATACCATCTTTCACTCCATAGGGTTTTAGTCGCCTATTTCCTGATGGTCTAGGAAGTTTATTACAATGCGACAGACGTTCAGTAAGAACGCTTTTTGGGCTGCTTCACTCTACTAACTCCTAGATGTTTCAGCTGTTCAGAGCATCTTGCGTGCACTTTGACTTTAGCCGAAATCACAATAGGCTGAATAGATCTATGTTTCACATTTCTCCATATTGTCTGTACTTCATGCCTTAACTCGCTATACTTACGTATCTCGGTTTTATAGGTTGCCTGCATATTCCGGTTAAGTGGACTAGCAATATCGATAATGTAGATTCTTCCACCTGTTTTCTTACGCAACATGATGTCGCGTCGATTGACTCGAATATAATGATCCGTCTGGGTAATCACATCGAAGTAGAAGATATAGTCGTCGTTTTCTAAAACGGGCACGGGAATAAGGACCAGTCCGAAACTTTCGTTTCGTTACGTTACGTTATCCAAAATGTACTAAATCTTTTGTTTCCTTTTCGTTACGTTTTGACAGATTGGAACAAAATTAAAAACGAAATTGTTATAATGTCATATTTTACTCGTCTGCCTTTTGATGTTTACCTCATATGCACAAGGATTCGAATAAACTATATTTCACAATTACGCGTAATAAAAAAATATTGTTACAATTTCGGTATTTTGAATAACGTAGCCTAAATGGAGTGAGTATAGTTACGTTTTGGCGATATAGAAACAGAACGAAAATCACGTCAGTATTTTGTTTCATTTCGGGCGATCCCTGCACGAGAATGTATCTATAGAAATGCATCCATTCTGTTAAGAGTCCTAGGTTTAGGGCAAGTTGTTGATGAACAATGCCCACTACATCATTATGTCCGTGCGCGTACTCTCTGAGCCGTTACGCGACAACGATCAATAATGTGATCTATGGATTCGTTGGTATCTATCTCCACACAATAGGCACCTGTCAACCACGTATTGATGTAGCTCGTGCTTGCAATAGCTTCTGGTGCTGACAACCCTGTTCTGAATTGAAATCACGAATCCCTGCGTTTTCGGAAACAGGACGCCCTTTTTCAACCAAATATTGGATACTTCACTATCCACTTCATGTTAATCTAAAGTTTTGGGGTGCTCGCTGAGGATAAATTTTTTGTTTCAATTGCGTTACTCCTTCCTCTATGGTTTCAGCCCTGATATTCGAGGCCTCTGAGGACAAATGCAAGGGCGTGAATTCGAGATACGCTTCACAGATGATGTTGTAAAGCTCAACATCTCAATTGCTGTTAAAATAGTCTCGTAATTTTATTACTTGTTATTTATACCGTTGTTTAATATCTTACATGCCTCTACCCCCTTTATGCTGTGGTAGGACTACCCTTTTAATCGGTGAATTATTGTGGTGCTTTGGATGCCTGGTCATTTCAACGCGGATGGTTTTGTTTATCCTTCCAATATCTCTGTTCGACCAGTTGATAAGCCCAAAGGAGTAGGTGTGGACAGGGATGGCATAGGTATTGATGCCCTGATCTTTTTTGCCGAGTTGCAAGGATTCTTCAGAACCGATTTGAGTCTTGTAGTGAAGGCAGTCATTAGGTTTTTCCTAACTTTCATATGCGGAATACCCTCAACTTAAGAATACTCAGATATTTAGATGACACTCCCTCAGCCATTGCTTCGATATGGTTCTCGTTCTCTAGCTCTGCGGTCCCTAATTTCCCTCTGATTAAATGTACTGTTTTGCATTTATCTAGTCCGAACTCTATATGGATATCATTGGAAAACTGCTTTGTGATATGGATCACTTGCTGCAGCTTCTGATTTGAACTCTCGTATATCTTTAGGTCATCCATTTACAGAAGGTGGCTCAGTTCATGACCATCTTCGTTGATCGAAGGAAAGGATTGCTTGTAGTCAATGTATGCCATGTGCAAGTTTCTTTGATGTGTTTTAGCTTGTGTCATAGCCACAGCGTCAATGGTTACTAGATCTTTACTATCCTGTGAGATTTGTCAACATTCTTTTTGTTCCTCTATTAGGATGTTATTCTCGCCGCAATAAGAGTAAACCTTGTTAGCAGTTACAGCTGTAAGGCACTTATAAATCGTTGGAAGAGAGGCTATTGGTCGAAATTCAAATGGATTTTGAGCGTCTGGTTTTTTAGACAACATATATATGTGATACCTTTGAGCGTAAATCCTGGCATTAGAGATGGATTTTCGATGATCTTTTGCAAACACCTTGCCAACACAGGATGCACACTTCTCAAGTACTTGTACTTGGTGGAGAGCTTCACAGAACCATGGTGCGTCACAGTTCACACAAAAACACACATACTAAATGATAATCCCAGATGAAGGTCCATACTCTTTACTGCAATAACTTTCACTAAGCAAAGCTCTCCACGAGGGCCCATGAGTATCCAAGACCATCCGTTTCTTATAAACAATTTTCCTCTACACATAAATTAAATATTGCGTCATTGCGCGCATTGAAGCAGCAGGGCGAGAGTATTCATTTCAGACGTATCACCAGGTCCAGCAGCGGTATGGAATCTGAAAGAATCCTGAAATATGGAGATGAAAGAAGATCAAGAACGGACTAATCACCATAACTGCACTTCAAGCTCTTGCTGTGACGAGCAAGGTCCATTAAGAAGATCAAAAAGAATAAAATTCCACAAGAACACTAAACTCACACGCACTTCATCCAAAGTCTTTAATTCAGTGGACTAGGCCTACAGCACACTGGGGCCAAATCCTAAAAAGCTAATAAAAACCTCCAAAATGAAGATTCACTTTGGGAGATTTAAAGTGGTGGGGGATTAGAATAATATTTCGAAAGTCTAAACCTGCAATGAAATGGTCAGATCCCTCATACCTGCTTTTAGATTGCAGTTCAAAGGTACGCTTCGTGCAAGCAAGTTGTGTCAGTTGCGGAGCAAGAAAGTGAGCGTTGTGTTTGAAAGTACGCTAAAATGTTCAAATAATGCGACTTCAATGGAAAAAAATGGAATCGCCTGCTGGAAATAAGTAGAATACCACTATATAAATGATAATTTATGTTAATTATCCATTAAAAAGGAATAATCAAAAGAATTTAATGGGAAATAACGAAAAAGCGCTATAAAAAAATTAGAAACTCGTAGAAAAAACCTTTAGAGTTCTGTGCTCGCAAACATCCTAGGATGTAGTTTCGGATGTCCTTTAATAGAAAATTAAATATCCAGCTGCCCGAAATCGTTTCCCTGGTTTTGTGCATGTCGTCACCAGCGACACGGTCATTTTGAAATCGAATTGTTCACTTTAAATTCGTAATCAGCAAACTCGAACACCCTTTTATACCAAGTTTTAAGAGAATCTTATAATTTTTTACCATACTCGTCGTCCATATTGGATGCGCCTAATTTGGAAACTCATTAACAAACATCATACATTTTGTTTATTGCTTAACCTATTATATTGCTCGAAATTATCCTTTTAATAGTTTGCCTTAACAAGTTTGTTTTTGTTTTATACAAAAAATGTATAAAAAAATTACAATTGTATATATTATTTTCCACTATGTATAACTTTTCCGCCTGGGATACTTTGATCAATATTATGCAAGTTGTTTATGAAAATTAATTAAAAATACTATTTCAACACATAAAAAGCAGAATAAAAAGTATTTTCAGTTACAAGTGCAGGAATATCACTCGCAGTTATCCGTACCTGAAATTTAAGTTACATTTGTAATTTAAAAGTACTTCAGTGTTGAAAATTAAACGAATTCGAACGGAACATGACAAAATTATGTGAATTTTAGTTAGCACAAGTTCCTATTATTTATACATGTAGTTTGGAAATCTAATTTTGTTTTGTGGTTTTTTCATGCAATGTGATTGATTAAACAATAAACTAAATCTATGATGTTTGTTAAAGAATTTCCAAATTAGATTAGGAATAAAACTATTCATACTTTTGCACTTGGAGTCTAAAATTATTTAAGAATAATTTGGCGAAATGCGATTGTTTGAGAAATGAACGAAATTTATGATGTTAGTCAATGAGTTTTCAAATCTCGCCAAAATTTTAGCTTCCGGAATATCCCCAAGTTAAGTCAAATATTGCACCAATGAATTGAAGCTACTGCAGTTGATTTGATTAAAATATACTGAAAAATTTTCCATAAAATTTCACATAAACTTGAACATTTTTATATTAATTTTCAACTTTTCAAGTCAAATAACATATCGTTGGAATCATTATAATTCGCAGATTTTAGTCCTTATTAGTTACAAAGGACTCGCGCTGACCAGGGTCGATGGCAGTAGTTGGCTAAGTGAGGGGAAGCCGCATAGTGGGTAACCGTACGTATGTAGCTTGGGCGGAATTGACTATCGCCCGTAATATCTTGTGTCATTACAGTTTCTTTATCACCTTTTCTTAATTCTGTATGCAAAAGTTTTGATATTTTATTAAAATCATATCAGAACACTCCGGGAACGAACCGTACGTTAGTGGTGCCGAGACAGCAGTTGTATATTACCCTTTACCCCTTGTTGCTCTTCACGCAAGGCTCAGAAATGTGGAAGGGATGGAACTCATCTATAACCACCGAGCGGAACTCATTAGGGGCCATCCATATACCACTTGGACACCTGGGGGGGGGGCCCCCCCCCCTCTAGCTAAAGTTTAACGTGGACTCGCGTTCTTCTGGATCTTAGGATTTCTTTTCAGAAAAACATGAAAAACTAAGAAAATGTTAACTGCTTTTTGTTTGGACTTCCTACCTTATATCATGCAGCCTATGTTTTCAAGAAAAAACTAATTTTGAGCCAAGTCACAGCTCTTTTGGATTCGTAGCTTTCGAATATCAAGAATATCCATATTTTCATAAAATATGAAATAAGTACACATGGGCAGAAGGGTCAGGGGGGGGGGCCTCAAAAGTCCACGTTTGTGCACAAGGATTTGCAGGGCGGGGTCAAAAAGTGGTAAAAAATTGACACGTGGTATATGGACAACACCTTACGCGATTCAGAGACTCGGGATGGAACTCAGATACAGCCGCCACATACTCTACCTCGAATCTCGTACGCGGAGTGTGTTGAATTTATTTTTAAAAATTCAGTTTGTAAAGTTTAATTTAAAGTAAAATTTTAATTTGTTACACAGGGTAAACAGGGATATTACTAACACTTAGTACGCGAAAGGGGTTGGTATTATCAAAAAAATTGTAGGAATCTATATAAAAGAAAATTTTCTCTAGTTTAATTTGTTACATAACTCTTTTTGACAAAAAACGAACCGGAAACAAGATATTGGAAAAAGCTTGTTTTCGACGCCATTTTTAAGATGACGGCGCCAGCAGGAAAAATACGAGATGGCAAAGTAAAAATTTGAAAAGAGCTCCCAAAAATATATGAAAATACAAAAATTGACATAATTTCGAAAATTTTCCACGTCAAACCTACTAATGCCTAGACTACTATGTCTGTTACGAAAACTGTATAATTTGGATCAAATTTCTCTCAAAGTCAAATTTGATTATTATTTTTATTTTTCATTTTTCAGCGTATTCCCGGTTTGCAAGTTCGGAAAAAATTGCCCATACCTTCATCCAGCATGTAAGTTTGGATTGTCATGTATAAAAATAGGGTGCATATTTTCACATCCTTCTGAGGCTTGTAAATATCATCCGTTTTGTACAAAACTGTCTTGTACATATTTCCACCCGTCGATGAAGATTACTCCTCCAACGTCTGGCTCGAGGGAGAGAGAAAAATTTACATGGAGAAAGGGGAACTGACTAAATAAGTGGGAAAAGCATTGATAACCTCGCTTTAATCTAAGGACCAATAGCAAACTGATCGACCCTGCTTGGGAATTCCATGCAATTGAGTCGTATTCAAGTGTATAATTAAATGAAGAATTGGCCAAAATTAAACTCACAAATCATTCTTCATAAATTTTTTTTTAAAACAATAATTTATCATATTTACATCATAAGACGCAGATAAAGAAGACAGAATTACATGTTGCCATTAGATTGATATAACCTATAAATCCCTTCTCCAAACTTCGACTATACACACCACAGAAAACAAGCACACTTTGTTGATTGTTAGGTTTCATGTAAGGATTATACAGCAAACTACTTTGCGGAAAGCATGCCTAATTTGATCCGGTGAATTTACTGCATTTCGGGAGAGTTAACCGTTGTATCTTCCCGTCGTAATAGAGAAGAAGGTCTGGCTGCTTGAACTCCGAAACCTATAAGGAACAGATTTTCCGGATTTATCGTAAAAATGTGAAAGGGATCCTACGTGGGATCTTAATAGTTTTCTACGTCGTAACCGACGTAGGAAATGTCGTCGAGTATTGAAATCGTTCTCGACGTTGGAGTTGACGTCGGAAACTATTAGGATCCTACGATATTATATAAAACAAAAAAATTTGTATGAACTAATAAATTAATGGATGCGTCCAAAACGGGGTAACCCTCATTTTTATTTTATTTTACAGGAAGCAGTAAAAACGTTCGTATTTTGCCATTTTTATACTTTAAATAACAACAATCAATTTTATGTTAGGTAGCCACCCTACACACGCTGTCTAGAAATTTCAATTCATCATTTACAAAATTGTGGATTTTATGAGCGTTTCCGTAGCTCGTTGGGATAACCCCAGAGGTACCTGGCGGCCTAAAAGGGATAACCCACATATCGAGCGTACATTTACTCTCTTATTAATTCAAGAGTAACTTTCTTAATTTATCATTTGAATCATTTACTTTTAGAAGCTCGTAAATTATGGAATGTGTTCAAAGTTTTTCGTCATTTTTTTCTAATAAGTAAAACGATTTTTATTTTCAAAAAATTAATTTAAAAAAGTTTTTTTTCTGATGTTTCTGAGCAAAAATTGATACGAGAAATCTTTGCACGATTTCGGATAATTTGAAAATAAATTTGTCATAACGTATGTTATTGTCTATAAAATTTTGTTTAACCATTTGTATCTGCGATTTACATAAACAGACAAAAAATCTGTAATCACCATTCTTGAAATGGTAATTTTTTTTTAACGGAAAAATCGTGAGATTTGAAACGAAAAGGAATATAATATTATCATTGAATCGTACACCATTGAATGTACACGTCCAAGTACCAGTAAGTCACAGTCCAAAATACCCAGATGGCGACCAGATGCACTGTTTCCTCTCAGAACTTCGGAAGAGGAATACAAAATTCGAGCTTTCATAAGACGCAATGAGTGGTTACCCCCTTTTGGCCGCTAGGTACACCTGGAGTTACCACAGTCGCTAATTTTGATAATTTATTATCAAAAAAAAACTAAAGTGAATTTTTTATTTCTTTCAAGGGCTATAGACGAGGATTTTGTCAGGGAATTAAAAAAGTGAAAAAGTACATTTCGAAAATTTTGAGGGTTACCCCGCTTTGGACGACAGCCATTCAATGCTCAATTTTTAATTTACTTGAAAGTTTTAAAATAAAATTTAAAGTGACAATTTTATTCATTGCAACCTTTTTTAACCAAGTACTCTACCGCATAAAAGTGATTCGCGGTGTAGATACTATATAGTAACTATACCGTAAGGTCAAATTATTACTAGTTATAGGGATTCCAGAAGTTGACGCATAAGAGCACCTGTGTGTGAAATAGAAAGTATAACACACGCTTATGGTACTCGCCATATGTCATACTACACCGGCAAAATCGCTTCCTAACAGCCTATCTTTCGCTATGTAGTTTATCGGTTTTCTACGTAAGTTACGTAATTTAGTGAAGCGTGAGTGCGAGTGAAACACTAGTAGACAGCGAAATAGAGCGTCTCCCTCGTACTAATGGATATGACGTGTATGAATTTGGCCTTACTGTATATGTATGCATAGTATATATTATAACGATATAATTTATTAATTGAATAATTGGTAACACGTGGGCCAGACAACGTGTCGCACTACTTTTAGCCTCCCGATAAGAAGGTTCGAATTAAATATGATGGAAACGTTTTTATTGGTTTCCTATCCCGTTTTTGAAAATATCATTTCAGTGGAGAAGAATGTCGAAAAGTGAAATTAAAGCGATTGAAATGAACGCAGTGGCAATTAAACGAATCGACTGAGATTAAAGTGTAGTCAATATAAAGTGAATAAATGAAGCGGAATTAGATTGCATGAAAACACTAAAATTATTAATTTAAAAAAATCCTGCAATAATATTAGTGTAGAAGTTTCAACACAGTATTGCAAGATTCTGCAATATTTTTTACAATTAAAATCCTGCAAACTATTTTATATTTTTGTCAGAGCACAGAATATTCTTCAGCATAGTACGGCTTTGATGCAATTTTTGAGGTTATATTCACTTTTCGGCCAGTTCGCCATCCCGCCCCAGATAACAATCGTGGCGGCGCATTATAGCATCAAGTCATGCTGACACAAAATTCACGCACACAGTCAGCAGAATGCAAACATGATCTGCGTTTCATTTTATAAGCGCACAGTAACTGCAGTATAACTGCAGGGGCTGAGAGAAACTTGAGTGCCTTATGCGCCTTCTGGGACTGAGTGCAAAGTGCCGAACAGGCGCGTGTCTGCAGGAACGTGCTGTAACATTGCTAACACTTTTCGTACATATATAGGATCAGAAACGTTATAGTTATTATTATCCCTGTGACTATCCGCATACCGAAATTTGTGTACGAATAGCTGGGGTTTGTGTTGATACTAATAGCGAGACCTCAAAAAACGGGCTATTCGTACAAAAGAATTATTTTTTAGCAGAAAAGTGTATTTTTTCAAAGAGCCTTCAAAATAGTACAAATTAATTTATTTGTTTGACAACATCTTTCTCTGAACCTATAAAGACTTCTCAAAATTCAGCCTAGTGAGTTTCCTGAATATTCAATTTTCATCAAAATAATTAAAAATGTTTATTTTTTTAAATTTTATACGCAATAATTTCTTCCCGAGAAAAACCGTACGGAAATAAATTTGAGATATTCTTATATTAGCAGCACGTACAAACTAAAGTTGCATTCACATTTGAAATCGCCACTTGAATGATGATATGCGCGCGGCTCGTAACAGGCAGCCGAGACTCACATTGTTGTTCACGCGTTCCTGGTTCCCACTCATCATCCATCAGGCGTCGTGATACTCGTGTCTGCTCTATTGTCGGCTTCTCAGTGTTATATAAGTTGCTTTGGCTGTCGGTTTACTGATTGTTTACTATATTTTCACAGTATAAACTATAAATGTACATTCCATAAAACCTACACTAAGAATCGAGGTGATTGAAATTTGAGGTTATACGGCTTGATTCAAATAGTCTTAACACATGAAACAAAATTATTTCATCCAATTATTTAATTTCAGCAATCATTTCAACAAATTTATTTTATCCAGATGATAAATTTTTGAAAATAATTAATAAATATAGGAAAACTAAATTACACGTTTCGTAAAATTAAGATAATTTTAAGAAAATTCAGTAATTTGATTTTTATCATGGAATTTTAAGATACATTGTATCTGAAAATTCCAAAACTTGAAACCAACAAATTTTAGGTGTCGAGTAACGGAAGTTTGATGTCGTTACATGAAAAAGAAAATTACAAAACTTATTTCGTAATTTAAGGTAAATTTACGAAAATTTCTTTACAATTTTGTAATTTCAAGAGTTTATACAATTTGTTATTAACAAAAAAAGATTAAGATTTTGGCAAAGAACCAAAAGTATTTGTAATCAAGGTAATTTCCCGAAGATTTTTTACAAAAGTTATAGCATCGACCTTGTAAAATGTACACAAAGTCTTTTATTAGGAAGTTCAAAAAATTGTACATGTATTATAGTTGTTAAAAAAGGACAATTTTTTACACTTATATATTAACACAAGTTTTTGCTCCGTCGGAAAATATTCTTTTTTCTCGTGGAGCATGTGTCCTGAAAAATGATTTACATTTTTTTGGAAAGTTTTCGGTCCAATAGTTGTCGAGATATGCAGCCGCAAATATGTTTTGTTTTTCCATGAACTTTCCGAAAATAATTTTACTACATTTTTATCTTAAAAGAATAATGTAATTGTTTCAAAAAATTGTTTAAGAAATTGTCGCACCAGATTTCTAAAAAGTAACCTTGATATTCATAATCAGGGGACTTTTGCGGATTTCCAAAGTTACTGCGTCGCACTTTTAGTGCATACAGAAGTGTCACGGGCTACTCGATTATGTATGAAGATTAAGAAAGAAAAAGAAAAAAATTCAAGATTTTTCAATTTTGGGTGGGTTCCACATCATTTAGAAGGATGAAGCTTTCTTTTGGTGCTTCTAACATGAAATGCAGCCATAATTGGTGAAAATATTTTTTCTTTTAACATAGGTGGATTTTTACAGAACAGTGACAAAAAAACTGCATAACTCTTGAACTTATTCATAATATATCAAATATTTTTTTATTATTTTATTATTTTTAAGTTTATTAACTTATAGATTGCATATAACTGGAGAAAAACGTTATCGCATAAAATTCGCAAGCACTTTAGCGCTTCGGCTTGATAGTCGGAAGGTTGCGTGTTCGATTATAGCAGCCTGTACTTTTTATTAACTTTTTCATTTCTTGAAAGTGTTCATTATATAATTTCCCTGAATAATCTTCAAAGATTCTGAGAATAATAATGTTGTTAATGCTCTTTTTCACGGAAAACGGACTTTTTAAAAACTTTATTATGTTTAAAAAAAATGTATTTCTATAAATGTTATTAACTTTTTTCATTAATTTTACCAACGGCCATGTCACGCTGAAAAAACCAGTTCTCGTCAGATCACTGAAGTTAAGCAGCGTTGGGCGCGGTTAGTACTTGGATGGGTGACCATTCGAGAATACTGTGTGCTGTTGGCATATTATGGGTGTGGTGAGCCCAAACTTGTAGTTATTTATAACTACAAGAAAACTATCCACCTAGAAACACTACCCGAATCGGGTAGTGTCACGCCTACCCTGAAAGCGAAATGGCTTAATGGTATAAATACATACATACATACATATTTGAAAATAGAAGTATAAAAGAGGTTTTTTAAACGAAAAATTGTGTTTGTCTGCGAAAAGCATAATAAAGTTTAAACAAGTCAGTTTTTGTGGAAAACGGAATTAAAGCAATTATTATTTGCATAACTTTTAAAGATGACTGGAAGAAATTACATTTATAAACATTTTAATAAATGAAAAAGTGCAAGTAACGAGAATCGAACACGCAACCTTCCGGCTATGAAGCCGACAAGTTAAGTGTTTTTCGCCAGTGGCGAATATTTCAAAGTAGATTTCCTCGAAAACAGCGAAAAAGAGCATATGATTGCTTTGGCAAATTAATACTCAGGTAATGAGCTTTCAATAAAAAGAAAATAAATCGATACTAAAATTTACAATTAGCGGTCTCCGCTTTTCAGAATTGTAATCACTTTTTAAATGTTCGCGAGTTTTTATGCAATTCAGTAAAAAAACAGTTTTTCACTAATTTTACGGCTTAAGAGATTACATAATTGAAGTTTATTGAATATGTTAGAGGCGAGTTTATAAAGAAAATAATAATAAAAACATGTTATAAATACTTGATTGAAAGGTTAATCGAGACTAAAAATATTCTTTAAAAAGATAAAGTTTTTATTATATCGCCTTAAAGTGGGACTGATCCGGTATTTACTTGATTATTTTGTTTTTAATTTTTATTTAATGGAAGGTGGGGCAAAAAGGACAATTTTGCAGATTTCATTTTATTTCTCTGAAAAAAATATAAATAAACTCGTTGTGTATCATATTTAATGCATATATACTTGGAAAACATACAAAATTCATTTAATTTTGAAGTTAATTTTTGTAAACAATTGTTGTGAACAAATGGTCAACTGTGTCGACTTCTGTGAGAAATTGTTTTTCAACTAGTATTTCTGAGATTTATTTGAAAAAACGATAGCTGGTGTCTAAAAACTCTTCAATTTACGATTATAAAAAAGAAATATTTTATATTTGTTAATAAAAAATGTTATAAACAAAACACCTATTCTGGGCTTTTCCTTGCTGAGAAATTTGTTTTTTGATTTGTCACAGTACAAAAGGAGCTCAAAAAAGGGGAACTAGGGTAATTTTTTCTTGAGAATTACTGAATTTTTAAATAATGTTTAATAATTTTTTAATGACTTCTGATATTGAAGAATTTTTTTTTACCAACTTTTTTTAGCAACTTGTTTTCGAAAAATCGACTTTTTTCAAAACTTTTGTTTTATGAAATGAAATGTTTATTCAATAAATCCTCATGTTGAATTCAACAGTTTGAAATTGAGGAACATTCAACTGTTGACAACTCAATGTACAACTTTCTTCAATTTTCTTTCGTTTTCAATTCTATTCACTTTTCAACATTTGAAAATTCAATTTTTTTTATTTTCAACAATAGGATTTTCAACTGTTGAAAATTCAATTACCAGTTTTCTTTAATTTTTAACAATTGAAAATTCAATGTTTTTAATTTCCAATAATTGTATTTTCAACTGTAGAAAATTCAGTGATCAATTTTCATCAATTTTCAACAGTTAATAATTCAATGTTTAATTCTCTTCAACTGTCAACAGTTCAATATTCAATTTTCTTCTC
>CAKNYM010049271.1:0-10582 GCA_932195095.1 Andricus curvator | reverse complement strand
TCTTCGGGTTCGCGATCTCGCATCCCCCACCACCATCGTTCCGCGCCATTCCGCGTCATGCGCGCGCTACATCGCATCGTCTCCCTTCACCTTGACCCCCAAGACGCAGCCCCACCATAAAATCGAGTCCCAGCGTGTCGTTCCCTGCACAGCATCCCCCGAGCCCTCCAACCCCCCGTGTCAACACGAGTTGACACGGAAGTAGCCGACCGCACTCGAGTGCGATGTATAGAAAATGAAATTGAAGAGATGGAATAAAAACAATTTAAAAGCGCGGTTTATAAGGTCAGGCGATTAGGGTTCGATTATCGATGCTTGCGAATTTTATGCGATAACGTTCTTCTCAAGTTATACGTATCTAATGTATAAGTTAAGATATTTGATATATTATGAAAAAGTCATTCTTTACTGAAAAAGATCTCTTGGTTGAAAATGCAACTCTTGTTAAAAATTCGCCTTTTTGATTGTAATTTGTTGAAAATTCGTCTTTTTTTTTGTAGAAAATTAATTTCTTTGGTTAAAAATTGTACTAATTGGTTGAAAATGTATGTGTTTTCTTGAGAAATTTTATTTTTCATTAGAAAATTACTCCTTATGGTTGAAAATTCATATTTATGGTTGAAAATTCAACTTTTTTGTAGAAATATCGTCTTTATCCATAGAATTTATCCAGGTAAAGTAAGGTACCATCTCTTTTATCCGGGAGCGATTAGTGTAAGTATCTCTGCGCATTTGTATGCAGTAAATTTATTGTGGATCTCTTTGGATGTCTTAGATGAGCGAAAAGGCGAAATCTTGTACGGCCAAATTCGAGCGAATTTTAAACTAATAAGTTCTGACGTCATTCGTCGACGAATTTCAAAGTAACTTGTATTGTATTTTATGAAATGAGCCTAGAGAGAATAAATATCGTACTCTAGTATAATTCTGCTACAATTTTTTTAATTCAATTTTCTTTAATTTGAAACAGTTTGTTCAATTTTCAACTGTTGAAAATTGAACAAAATTAAATATTGAACGGTCGGAAGTTGAAGAGAATTAAACATTGAATTATCAACTGTTTAAAATTGATGAAAATTGATCACTGAATTTTCTACAGTTGAAAATACAATTATTGAAAATTGAAAACATCTCAACAGTTGAATGTTCCTCAGTTTCAAACTGTTGAATTCAACATGAGAATTCATTGAATAAACATTTCATTTCATAAAACAAAAGTGTCGATTTTTTGAAAACGAGTCGCTACAGGCAAATAATCTTTTTTGGCAAATCAATATTCGTCCAGTGGACTCTCAGTAGGAAATTTATGAGCTATATCCAATTTGTAAGAAAAATTCTTCAATGTCATAAGTCATTAAGAAATCATTAAGCATTGTTTAAAAATTCAGTAATTCTTATAAAAAGATTGTTTCTTCTTGTATACATGTAAATATTAATGTGTAATCTTTCCCTTATTTTCCAACTTTTTTGTGAAAAAATTACCCTAGTTCCCCTTTTTTGAGTTCCATTTGTACTGTGATAACTGAAAACAATTTTTCAGCAAGGAGAAGCCAAAAATAGGTGTTTTGTTTATAACATTTATTATTAACAATATAAAATATTTCATTTTTATAAGAGTAATCTGAAGTTTTTAGATATCAGCTATCGTTTTTTTAAAATAAATCTCAGAAATACTAGTTAAAAAACATTTTCTCACAGAAGTCGACACAGTTGACTATTTGTTCACACCAATTGTTTACAAAAAATCAAGTTTAACATGAAATGAATTTTTTATGTTTTCTAAGTATATCTGCATTAAATGTGATACACAGTGAGTTTATTTATTCTTCGGTTTTAATAATCTAGTTCAAACCCGACTCGACACGAAGGCACCCGAATGTTTTCGATTTCGCGATCTCGCATCTCCCACCACCATCGTTTCGCGCCGTGCCGCGTCGTGCGCCACATCGCATCGTCTCCCTTCACCCCGACCCACAAAACCCGAGTTTACGCGAAAGCACCCGACTGTGCTCGAGTGCGCTAAGTCGCAGCCCAACACCGTGAAATCGAGCCCCAGCGTGATGGTCCCAGCACAGCACCCCCGAGCCCTCCAACCCGCCGTGTCAATACGAGTTGACACGGAAGTAGCCGACCGCGATCTCGCATCCCCCACCACCATCGTTTCGCGCCGTGCGGCGGCGTGCGCGCGCCACATCGCATCGTCTCCCCTCAAAGAAGGGGGAGGGCTGGAGTCCTAGGGCCCCTGATACCATCAGGGCCCCTCCGCTTCTCTTTTCCCTGATACTTTTCTGCTTGTCTATAAGCATAATCTCTCAAATAGCAATTTAAACATAGTATTATTAGCATCCACCGATTTTTGCGATTCCAATGACACATTACCTGCCCGTGAAAGTTGAGAAATTGAGGGACTTTAATTCATCGATTACTTTAAAAATTATTTTTATTTTTAAATTCGACACAAATCAAATTTTCAACCTTCATACACACATGACATGTACTTCTAATCGGGAAAAGTTTATAAGGCCGTGATTAACAAATTGTTTGAATTAAGAGAAAATTTAAAAGAGATAACAGTTTTTCTTTGTGCCTGATTCAAGCAACGCGAATAAATACATCAGATTCGGGATTTTGTTGATAAAAATTTTTATTAACAAAAGAACGACGATTTCACAGTGGTAACAGGGAGAAAGATTATCAGGAAGGTACCAAATAAATAATTTAAGAAAAAAATCGAAAATCTTGGCTGTAAAATCGCAGCTGGGACAGACCAAAGATTATGTTGAAATTCATTTTTTTATAAGGCCATAATTAACAAATGATTTTCATTAAAAGAAGATCGAGAAAAGACAAAGTTTTTGTTTTATATCTCATTTTGAAAACACGTTAAAAACAAAAGCTAAATCAAATAGCTGCATTTGTTTATACAATTTGTTATTGACAAAAAAAGATTAAGATTCTTGCAAAGAAACAAAAGTATTTGTAATCAAAGCAATTTTCCCAAGATTTTTAAAAAAAGTTATAGCATAGACCTTGCAAAATGTAAACAAAGTCTTTTATTAGCAAGTTCAAACAATTGTACACGTAGTTATTAAAAAAATACCATTTTTTACACTTATATATTAACACAAGTTTTTGCTCCGTCGGAAAATTTTCTTTTTTCACGTGGAGAATGTGTCCTGAAAAAAGATGAATGCGCGGTTTATTAGGGTTCGATTATCGGTGCTTGCGAATTTTATGCGATAACGTTTTTCTCAAGTTATATGTAGTGTATAAGTTAAGATATTTGATATATTATGAAAAAGTCATTACTTACTGAAAAAGATTTCTTGGTTGTAAATTCAATTCCTTGTTTGAAAGTAGAACTGCTTTCTCTAAAATTAATTTTCTGTGTGAAAATTTGTTGTTTTTTTTTGTTAAAAATGAATTTTTCGACTAAAAAATCAACTACGTTGTTGAAAATTCAACTTGGCGTGAAAAAATCATCTTTTTGTATTAAAAATTCAACGATCTTGTAGAAAATTCAACTGTTTTGTAGAAAATTCGTTTTTTTATTGAAAATTGATGTGTTTAAGTTAAAGTTTCATTATTCCATTTTTTGTTAATAATTTGTATTTTTATTATTTTAAGTTTAACTATTTGCCTCAAACTTGATGTATAATTTGTTGAAAACTCGTCTTTTTTGGTAGAAAATTAATTTCTTTGGTTACTAATTTTACTAATTGGTTAAAAATGTATGTGTTTTGTTGAGAAATCGTATCTTTTAATAGAAAATTACTCTTCGTCGTTGACAATTCATTTTTTTGGTTGAAAATTCAACTTTTTTTTAGAAATATCGTCTTTATTCATCGAATTTATCCAGGCAAAGTAAGGTACCGTCTCTTTTATCCGAGAGCGATAAGTGTAAGTACCTCTGCGCATTTGTATGTATTAAATGTATTGCGGATCTGTTCGGATGTCTTAGACTTAGATGAGCGAAAAGCCGAAATCTTGTACAGCCAAATTCGAGCGAATTTTAAAGTAATAATTTCTGACGCCATTCGTCGAAGAATTTTAAAGAAACTTGTATTGTATTTTATCAAATGAGCCTAGAGAGAATAAATATCGTATTCCAGTATAATTTTGCTACAATTTATTAAATTCAATTTTCTTTAATTTGGAACTGAATATTGAACTGTTGAAAGTTGAAGAGGATTAAACATTGAATTATTAACTGTTGAAAATTGATGAAAATTGATCACTGAATTTTCTACAGTTGAAAATGCAATTATTAAAAATTGAAAATATTGCATTTTCAACTGATGAAAATTAAAGAAAACTGGTAATTGAATTTTCAACAGTTGGAAATCCTATTGTTGAAAATAAAAAAATTGAATTTTCAACTGTTTAAAAGCGAAGAAAATTGAAAACGAAAGAAAATTGAAGAAAGTTGAACATTGAGTTGTCAACAGTTGAATGTTCCTCAATTTCAAACTGTTGAATTCAACATGAGGATTTATTGAATAAAAATTTCATTTCATGAAACAAAAATTTGGAAAAAAGTAGATTTTTCGAAAACGAGTCGCTAGTGGCAAATAATGTTTTTTGGCAAATTAATATCTGTCTAATGGACCCTCAGTATGAAATTTATGAGATTAAAAAAAAATGCCAACTTTGAGCATCTCCTTGTAGCTATATCCAAGTTTTAAAAGAAATTCTTCAATGTCAGAAGTCATAAAAAAATCATTAAACATTATTTAAAAATTCAGTAATTCTGATAAAAAGATTGTTTCTTCTTTTATACATGTAAAGATTAATGTGTAATCTTTCCCTTATTTTCGCCCTTTTTCGTGAAAAAATTACCCTATAGTTCCCCTTTTCTGAGCTCCTTTTGTACTGTGATAACTGAAAACAAATTTTTCAGCAAGGAAAAGCCCAAAATATGTGTTTTGTTTATAACGTTTTTTATTAACAATATAAAATATTCCATTTTTATACTTCTAAATTGAAGAGTTTTTAGACACCAGCTATCGTTTTTTTAAATAAACCTCAGAAATATTAGTTAAAAAACAGTTTCTCATAGAAGTCGACACAGTTGACTATTCGATCACACCAATTGTTTGCACAAATTAACTTCAACATTACATGCATTTTTTACGTTTTAAAAGTTTATCTGTATTAAATATGATACACAGCGAGTTTGTTTATATTTTTTGTTTCAGAGAAATGGAATGAAATCTGCGAAATTGTCCTTTTTGCCCTACCTTCCGTTAAATAAAAATTAAAAAAAAAATCAAGTAAATACCAGATCCGTCCCACTTTAAGGCGATACAATACAAACTTTATCATTTAAAAGAATATTTTTAGTCTCGATGAACCTTTCAATCAAGTATTTATAACATGTTTTTATTATCATTTCCTTTATAAACTCGCCTCCAACATATTCAATAAACTTAAATTATTGAATGTCTTAAGCCCTAAAATTAGTGAAAAACTGTTTTGTTACTGAATTGCATAAAAACTCGTGAAGATTTAAAAAGTGATTATAATTCTGAAAAGCGGAAACCGCTAATTGTGAATTTTAGTATCGATTTATTTTATTTTTAGTGAAACCTGAGTATTAATTTGCCAAAGCAGTCATATACGCTTTTTCGCTGTTCGCGAGAAAATCTACTTTGAAATATTCGCCACTGGCGAAAAACATTTAACGCGTCGGCTTCATAGCTGGAAGACCTCTTTCTTACTTCTATTTTTAAATACAATTGGTAAAATTAATGAAAAAAATTAATAACATTTATAGAAAGAAATTTTTTTCCGAAAAACATAATAAAGTTTTAAAAAAGTCCGTTTTCCGTGAAAAAGTGCATTAACAACATTATTATTCGCAGAATCTTTCAAGATTATTCAAGGCCAAGGCACTTAAAAAATATTACGCTTCAGAACACTTCAGTTAAACATTTTTTTACTGGCACAGTTTTGGAAAAATCGTGAATGTTTTTTCTTTTTGTTTCTTAATCTTCATACATAATCGAGTAGCCCGTGACAATTCTGGATGCACTAAAAGTGCGACGCAGTAACTTTGGCTTCAGAGCTCCGTAAAAGTCCCCTGATTATGAATATCAAGGTATTATATTATATTATGAATATCAACGATTTTTTGAAATAATTACATTATTTTTTTAAGATAAAAATGTTGTAAAATTATGTTCGGAAAGTTCTTGGAAAAAGAAAACTCGTGTGTCATAACAAATTCTTCATGTAACGACCCGTCTTGAAGTAAGAGCGTTACAAAAAATTGAATTTGCACTCAAATTGACATATTTGCGGCTGCATATCTCGACAACTATTGGACCAAAATATTTAAAAAAAATGTAAATCATTTTTCAGGACACATGCTCCACGAGAAAAAATAAAATTTTCCGACGGAGTAAAAACTTGTGTTAATATATACGTATAAAAAATGGTATTTTTTTAACTACTACGTGTACAATTTTTTGAACACGCTAATGAAAGACTTTGTGTACATTTTACAAGGTCGATGCTATAACTTTTGTAAAAAATCTTGGCGAAATTATCTTGATTACAAATACTTTTGTTTCTTTGCAAAAATCTTACTCTTTTTTTGTCAATAACAATTTGTATAAACAAATGCAGCTATTTGATATAGCTTTTGTTTTTAACGTGTTTTCAAAATGACATATAAAACAAAAACTTCGTCTTTTCTCGATCCTCTTTTCATTAAAATCATTTGTTAATTATGGCCTTATAAAAAATTAATTGCAAGATAATCTTTGGTCTGTCCCAGTTGCGATTTTACAGCGAAGATTTTCGATTTTTTTTTTAAATTATTTATCTGGTAGCTTCCTGATAATCTTTCTCCCTGTTACCACTGTGAAAACGTCGTTCTTTTGTTAATAACAATTTTTATCAACAAAATCCCGAATCTGATGTTTTTATTCGCGTTGCTTGAAACAGGCACAACGAAAGACTGTTATCTCTTTTAAATTTTCTCTTTATTCAAACAATTTGTTAATTACGGACTTATAAACTTTTCCCGATTACAAGTACATGTCATGTGTGTATGAATGTTGAAAATTTTATTTGTTTCGAATTTAAAAATAAAAATCATCTTTAAAGTAATCGATGAATTAAAGTCCTTCAATTTCTCAATTTTCACGGGCAAGTAATGTGTCATTGGAATCTCAAAAATTCGTGGATGATAATAATACTATGTTTAAATTGCTATTTGAGAGACTGTGCTTATAGACAAGCAGAAAAGTATTAGGGAAAAGAGAAGCGGAGGGGCCCTGGTGGTATCAGGGGCCCTAGGACTCCAGCCCTCCCCCCTTCTGTACCCCGGATGCGACCGGGAGACGATGCGATGTAGCGCGCGCATGACGCGGAACGGCGCAGAACGATGGTGGTGGGGGATGCGAGATCGCATTGCACTCGAGTGCGGTCGCCTACTTCCGTGTCAACTCGTGTTGACACGGGGGGTTGGAGGGCTCGGGGGGTGCCGTGCTGGGACTCGATTTGATGGTGGTGGCTGCGTCTTGGGGATCGGGGTGAAGGGAGACGATGCGATGTAGCGCGCGCATGACGCGGAACGACGGTGGGGGGAATGCGAGATCGCGAACCCGAAGAAATTCGGGTGCCTTTGTGTCGAATCGGGTTAGAACTAGATTACATATTAAAGCCGAAGAGTTTCCTATTATATTGTGTTGACGGGAAAAAATTTAAGTACCACCAAGTGTTAGGAAACATGATATTACAGGGAACGAATTAATTTATATTTCTTTCGTCTTTAGTTCCTCACTCCTGACGATGAAAAGTTAAGCTGAAATATCGCGTGGTTGAAAGTTGAATAAGTTTGTCGAAAATTTCTCTTTTTGGCTTAAGAATAAATCTGTCTTAGTTGAAAATTCATCAGTTCGGTTGGAAACGCGTTTTTAAAAATTGCAGGAGAATTATTTTAACTGATTATGTAACTATTTCAGTTGTAGATTCATCGTAGCTGTAGTTTAAAATTCATCTGTTTGCTTGAAAGTTTCATTGTTTTGTTGAAAATTGTAGTTTCGCAATTGAAAATTGAAGGACGTAGTTAAAAATTCTTTTTTTTTTTGAGATAATGGTCCATCTTTTTGGTTGAAATTTAACTACTTTGTTCAAAAGTCATTTCTTATTTTATTGATAATTAGTTTTTTACAACTGAATTTTGCCGTAGTAAATCAATATTCTTTGTTTCCAATTTTCTCAAAAAATTCTTATTTGGTGGAAAATGCATATTTTTGGGTTAAAATCCAACTGTTTTACAGACAAATTCGTTTGTTAGCTTTGAAGTTTCTTTAAAATTGAAAATCAATTATTTTAACTGATTGTGTAACTGTTTCAGTTGTATATTAATCGTTAGTGTAGTTAAAAATTCATCTCTTTGGTTGAAAGTAAATTAAAATTATTAAAGTAAATTTTATTTACTTTAATAACTTAATTTACTTTAAAGTCGTCTTTTTTGGTAGAAAATTAATAATCCTTGCTTCAACTTTCCCCAGAAAATTCTTATTTGGCTTTAATGTTTGTTTTTTTAAATTGAAAATCAATTATTTTAACTGATTATGCAACTATTTGAGTTGTACATTCATCGTAACTGTAGTTAAAAATTCATCTGCTTGGTTGAAGGTTTCATTGTTTTGTTGAAAATTGTATTTTCGCAATTGAAAATTGAAGTACGTAGTTAAAAATTTTTTGAGATAATGGTTCATCTTTTTGGTTGAAAATTAAACTACTTTATTCAAAAGTCGTTTCTTATTTTATTGAAAATTAATGTCTTGCAACTGAAAGTGTAATTTTTCCACCGTAGGTGGAAATTTTTTTCTATTTCGCCATAAAAATTCGTCCTTTTTCGTAGAAAATTAATATTCTTTTTTTCCAATTTCCCCAAAAAATTCTTATCTGGCGGAAAATGCATCAATTATTTTAACTGATTATGCAACTATTTCAGTTGTATATTCATCGTAACTGTAGTTAAAAATTCATCTGTTTGGTTGAAAGTTAATTAAAATTATTAAAGTAAATTCAATGTACTGTAATAATTTTAATTTATTAAAGTAAATTAAAATGAATTTAATCAATTACTTTATTACAATTAATAACAAATGATGTCACCTGACAAAGTCTCCTAATAAATACTGTCTCTTCTGAGTCACTAGCAATGGATTTTCTGATAAAAAACCAAACCACAACAAAAATGGTTTAAAATGGAAAATTATCGCGCTTTAATAAAATGTCTTGAGGGAAGGATTTCCCTAAGTTCTTTAAAGACGTTTCCGTTGAAAGGAAAACCAAATCTGCAGTCTGAACGAATTCTTAATTGTGAAAACAATAATAGCAGTGTTGATTAATTAACAATTATAATATTTAAATATATCCCCTCACCCCTAACCAGAATCAACAGTGTGACATGTCAACTTTATGAATTCATGTCTAAAACTGTGCTCCAGCAATCTGTGGCAGCCATAGTTTCTCCCTCGTAACTTTCACTTCTCTACCCGGAGTTTGGTACTACTTAGAACACAAGGCAAACGCACGTGCGGTGCCGCGCCGCGCGGAGCAAAATGTGCTTAGTGTGGAGTCACCATTAAGTGACGGATAAGCTGGTGCGCGCGCAGTGAGTCTCATTTGGCCATCATGAGTGCGAGTGTCATTTTTGCGTTTGTTTAAACAAAATGCATGTAGTAATAAGTTAATTACCTAGAAAACAATTAATAAATAACCAATGATAGTAACGATGTCGTCCATGTGTATGAGGCAAAATATTCTATATAATTGTGAGATATGTAAAAACAAAGTATTGATATAAAAATTAATATACTTTCTAAATTTTTATCAAAATTATTACAGAACGAAATTTAAAAAAAAAAATTAATTAAAAATTTATTAATCAAAACAACAAGATTTATTAGATTTTTTTATGAACATAATTGATTTGTAATAAAGTTGAAGCATTGCAAATTTTATTTCTTACTTTACGTATTTAAAAATTAATTTATAAGTTAATTATATTTGAGCTTCAATTTTGCATTTTTATTTTGAATTTAAAATTCTAATTACAATAACAATATTTTCAGCAATCGTCAAACGAAAAATGAAGAAAACTGAATTTTAAATTGCGCGCTTGATACGTAATTCAAGTAGAACGGCGCATTCCCCAGTTCCGATTTTAAGTTACCGGTCGCCGCCGTCCAGTGACCCCAACTTTGGTATGTAGAGGTACTGCGCTTGCGCTAGCTATGCGTAAGAGGAACACGGCACGGCTTACTATTGTCATGGCAACGGGTTGTCGCGTCGTGTTCCTCTTGAGCGTCCTAGCGCAAGCGCAGTACGTCTACATGCCAAAGTTGGGATCACTGCCGCCGTCGTGTGAGTGTCTCCGCCGGGCTTCGATCGACGCGTGTTTATTTTGCTAATTCGTTTGAAATTAGTATCTTTTTACGTATTTTCAGTGTGTCCTTAAGTGTTTTCGCAGCGGATTATTGTTTTACACAAATGGGCAGGTGTTTTATAGAAAAAATTATACAAGCACGAAATTCAATTGTGGTAAGCACGAAGT
>CAKNYM010049270.1:186141-196942 GCA_932195095.1 Andricus curvator | reverse complement strand
TTTGAAAAAGAGTTATATATAGATATAGATGAAATTCGCTCCTGGTTAAAATATTAAAATAGTTATAATAATTGAACTGCAATATTATGATTTAAATCCTTAAAAATCCGAAAAGCACTGAAATTAATATTGAGAAGAAGAAAATTTCCAATAACGTCGAAACAGAAGTTAAAAGTTCGGAATAACGAGTGATTTAGAAAGATTTTTTAGGCATAATCTCGGATAAGTTAAAGAAACCTCTGAAATACCGTTATTTCCCTGATTTATCGCGCGAAAATTCTTTGAAACTCAGGATTTTCAAGAAAGAAAAGATTTGGAATTTCTTTCAAACCATTAAAATCAATTGGAAATTCCTTCGCATACCTAATTCTTTCAAATTCGATAAAGAGCCATATATAAACATATATGTCAAATTTTCTCCTGCTTGAAATATTGGAATACTTATAACAATTGAACTGAAATATCACAAGTTTAAGGGAAACTTAAAATGCATTTAGGAATCATTGAAAAAAAGGCGCGTCAAGTGAAACATCATCAGTTTAATTTTTGAGTTTTTAACCGCTTTGAAGTATCTTTAGAGTTTACCCCCCCCCCCCCCATTAACCTTACATGAGGCACGATAGTCTAAAATTTTTATCAAGAAATTTCATCATTATTTGAAGCTTTGAGCTTTAAAAATTTTTGTCAACAAGCCTTCATTCAGAAGAAATCTACTAAGTGGAACTATTTTGTTACAATTTAACGATTTTGTTAACATTTTTCAAATTATTTTTTTAACTGAAATTTGAACTATTCCATGTTTGGTTGAAAATTTATCTTCTACAGTTGAAAATTCAACTATTTTGTTGAAAATTCATGTATTTTATTACAAATTAATGTTGTTTTGGTAGAAAATTAATCTTTTTGGCTCATTTTTCGTTTAATTAGTTTTTTTTATTGAAAAATAAATTTGTAACTGAAAATTTGAATATATATTATGTTTGTTTGAACATTAATCTTCTTCAGTTGAAAATTTAACTATTAGGTTAAAAATTCCATTAAAAATTGAAATATTTGGTTGTTATTCATGTATTTTGTTAAAAAAATTTCTTTTTTGGTAGAAAATTAGTTTTTTTATTGAAAATTAATTTTTCTTTGGTTGAAAATTTAACTATTTCGTTGGAAATTCATTTTATTTGCTTGGAAACTTATTTCTCAACCTGAAAATTTTGAAAATTGATATTTTTTATTTGAAAATTCATCTATTTCGTAAAAAATTTGTCTTTTTTTGGTAGCAATATAACCTTTCTGATTGAAAATTCAATTATTAGGTTGAAAATTCCACTAAAAATTCAAATATTTTGTTTAAAATTCACCTAATTTGTTAAAAATTATTCTTTTTTTTTGGTAGAAAATTAATTTGTTTGGTTGAAATTTCATTTATTTGGTTGAAAATTAGTTTTTTTATTGAAAATTAATTTTTTTAACTATAAGATTTTTCGTCGAAATTTTGTTTTTCTGGACATTTAATCTTTTTAGTTGAAAATTCATCTGTTTGGTAGAAAATGTAACTATTTCGTTGGAAATTTATTTAATTGCTTAAAAACTTATTTTTCTAACTTAAAATTAAACTGTTCTATTTTTTGTTGGAAATTTATCTTTTTTAGTTGAAAATTCATCTATTTTGTGGAAATTTTGTCTTTTTTTGGTAGCGAATTAACCTTTTTGGTTGAAAATTGAACTATTTGTTTAAAATTATATTTTTTTGATAGAAAATGGATCATTTCAGTTAAAAGTTCATTTCTTTGATTAAAAATTTAACAAATTTTGTTGAAAATTCGTTTTTTTTGTTGACAATGAATTTTGTATTAAATATGTAGCTATTTCATTTTTGCTAGAAAATTGATCTTTTCCAGTTAAAAATTCACTTATTTTGTCAAAATTCTTGAAAAATCGTATTTTCTGTTTAATTTAACAGTTTTTATTGAAAATTAAAAAAAAAATTATGGAAATATCAACTATTAGATTTTTTGATGAAAATTAATTTTTTTTCGTCAAAGATTTATCAGTTTGGTTGAGAATTTAACTATTTTGTTACAAAATCTGTTTTTCTTGGTTGATAATTAATTATTTTAACTGCAAACCCTTATTGCATCCGGACCCTCAATTTTTAACAACAAAAAAATGAATTCTGAACCAAGAATATAATTGTGTAGACTTTTCAGTTTTTTTATTGGATTCAAATAATTCAACTAAATAATTTTTTTCTGAAAAAAAAATCTTCTCCTTTCGCTGCGCTGGGAATCGAACCACAGAACTACTGCTTTCCGGTCAGGTGCTTTCCTATTAAGCTACTAGAGAGATCGAGAGAAGAAACTTTTTTCAGAAATACACGCATTATTTTGCCAGATGGTACAAATCAAATTTTGCAAGGTCTAGCTAAATTTTGCATCTTTTTTCTGAAAAAAGATTATTTAAAATAATTTTTCTCGCATAGCTCAATCTAGCCTGAAAAGACGTTAAATATTTTCTGTTATTCTCTAATGATAATACAGATTCCTTCTTAAAATAATTTAGTTCGTATTCAAGCGAAAAATATCCAAACACTTTTAATATTGAATTTATAGTACCATAGAATGAAAAATCCTGATCTCTATATCAAATTCCCGGTATTTTTTCCCGGTGAAAAAATTTCCCGGCCTTTTCCCGGTTAAAATGAGACCTGTTTTTGTAAGTAAACTTGAATTAAATTTAAATTGAATTAACTTCGTTCGACTAGTAATTTCTCATGCACGAGAATTGATTTCAGAATTTAGAGATGTTTCCAGGAAGATAGATCACCAGAGATGAAGGAATAAGTGAATATCGGGGAAAGTTCAAATGTCACGATAGATTATGTAATCAGATAATGATTCAATCAAGAAACTAATTTAATAATTCAGAACCTTTGAATTCTTGGAATGAAAATAATTCGCACGTGATAATTCAACTTCAAAGTTCAAATACACAGTGCGTTGGTGGTCGACTAGAATACGGATCAAAAGCACTTAAATTTCCTTTCAAATAGAAATTCAAAATTAAACACAATTAAAGCAATTCAAATTCGAAATGAGAGTACTTTCAATAAAATTCTGTAGACTTTTTTACATTCTCAGTCTAATGAGAAGGTATTTCATTTGAGAACATTGATATAATTTTTTTTCTCTTTTTCTCTTTTTTACCTTAAGGCCATGTGATGAGTGGGTCACGTGACCAGATTCCTACCTTACCGGCACTTTTTTTATTTCCTAACTTATTTTCACACGAAGCGCCACATCGAGTTGAAAATTTGGGATACTAAATAAGAAACTCTAAGAAAGGTGGGTCGTCCCGAATTTTTATAATTATGAAAAAAGTTTTTTTTTTGTAATTAATTTTTTTTTTTTTGCTTTTTTCATGATTATTAAAATTTAGGACAAGACCCACCTTTCTTAGTGCTTCTTATTTATTAGCCCAAATTTTCAACTCCATGTGGCTATTCGTGTGAAAATAAGTTAGGAAATAAAAAAAGTGCCGGTAAGGTTTTTTTATTAGAAATTAATCTTCTTCAGTCAAAATGTAACTATTCCATTTTTGGTTGAAAATTAATATTATAAATTCAAAATTGATCTTTCCTCGTTGAAAATATATAAATATTGTTGAAAATTCGACTTTTTTCAAAGTAAAATCTTTTTTGGTTCAAATATTAAATACTGCTTTTTTCAATAATTTAACTACTTGGTTAAAATTTGAACTACTTTGTTTAAAATCCATTTTTTGGTCGAAGATATCAGGTAGAAAATTAATCACCTGGGTCAAAAAATGAACTATTGGGTCGAAAATTCAACAATTTGGTTAAATTTTAAAATCTTTTCTTGAAAATTCTTTTTTTATTAAATATTCATTTTAGATGAAAATTCATCTCCTTGGTTGAAAATTTAACAATTTTGCTAAAATTCTTTTTTTTTCTTGGTTGAGAATCAATTTTCTTCACTGAAAATGTAACTATTGCAATTTTGGTTGAAAATTAATATTCTAAATTAAAAATTGATTTTTTCCTCGTTGATAATTTATATATAATTTTTTTTTTTAATTCGTCTTTTCCAAATTGAAATCTTTTTGGTTAAAATATCAACTATTGTATGTTTCGTTAAGAAAACATACTTTTTAGGGTTTAAAGTTGAACTTCTTTGTAAAAAATTCATTTTTTTTGTAGATTCGCCAATTTGGTAGGAAATTAAAATATTTGGTTGAAAATGGACCTTTTTGTTAAAAATTCATATAACGGAAATTTAATTAAATTATACTTATATTATTATTAAACTTTGAAATACAATAAGTGGTTGAAAAATCAACTATTTTGATAGAAAATTAAACTATTTATTTAAAATGAACCTTTTTGTTGAAAATTCATATTTTTCGTTCAAAATTCCACTTTTTTGGTAGAAAATTAAACTACTCATTAGAAAATTTAACTATTTTGTTACAAATTTAACTTTTTGGTAGGAAATT
Source organism: Andricus curvator (assembly GCA_932195095.1). Classification (NCBI taxonomy): domain Eukaryota; kingdom Metazoa; phylum Arthropoda; class Insecta; order Hymenoptera; family Cynipidae; genus Andricus; species Andricus curvator. The sequence goes on along the minus strand of CAKNYM010049270.1, from coordinate 192,433 downwards.
AAGCTATTTGTTTAAAATTAACCTTTTTGTCGAAAATTCATATTTTTGGTTGGAAATGTAACTATTTTGGTAGAAAATTAAACTACCTTTTTGAAAATTTATCTATTTTCTTGAAAATTGTTTTTTTGTTTGTTAAAAATTAATTTTTTTATCTGAAAATTTAACTATTCAATTTTTGGTTAAAAATGTATCCTTTATAAGCTGAAAATTCATGTATTTTGATGAAAATTTATCTTTTTTGGTTTTTTCCCACTGTTTTGTTCAAAATACGTCTTTTTGGGTATTATTTTCAAAGAAAATTCAACTTTTTTTTTGCAAATTAACTTTTTCGTTGAAAAATCAAATTTTCCAATTGTAAATTAAACGATTTTGTAGAAAATTCATCTTTTTGGCTTTAGAATTCAACAATTTGGTAAACAATAAACTATTTGGTTGAAAATTAAGTTTTTTATCGAAAATTAGTATTTTTTATTGAAAATTGAACCACTTTGGTTAAAAATTCAACTATTTGGTTAATAATTATTTTATTTATGTGAAAATTTAACTACTTAGTAGAAAATTAAGTTTTTTGTTGAAAAATCAAATTTTCCGATTGTAAATTAAACGATTTTATAGACAATTCATTTTTTTGGCTTGAAAATTCAACAATTTGGTAAACAATTAAACTATTAGGTTAAAAATTAATTTTTAAAATGAAAATTAGTCTTTTTTATTGAAAATTGAACCACTTTGGTCAAAAATTCAACTATTTGGTTAATAATTATTTAATTTATGTGAAAATTCAACTATTTAGTATAAAATTAAGTTTTTTGTTGGAAAATCATATTTTCGGGTTAAAAATTCCAAAATTTGGTTGAAACTTTAAATATTTTCTTGAAAATTCTTTTTTTTTGTTAAAAATTAATTCTTTATCTGAAAATTCAACTATTCCATTTTTTCATTAAAATGTGTCCTGTGTAAGTAGAAAATATTTAAATATTTATTATTTAAATTTATTACATTTATTATTTATATTATTTAAATATTAAATATTTTGTTGGAAATTTGTCTTTTTTGGTTGAATTCAAAAGTTTTAAATTTTAAATTAAAATCTTTTTTGACTTGAAAATTAAACTGTTTTGTTGACTTTTAGAGAAATACAAAATTTAATAAGTACTTTTAGATTAAATTATACACAATTGTTTAGTTTCAAATTTAAATTTCTCAAAATTTTATCATTTAGAAATCAAGGTCTTACTACTTGAAGCATTATAATTAATTAATAAAGTCCAAAATGCAACAATTGTTTTTGAATCCTCATAGAATAAACAAATTTATTTTGAACTGGAATATAAATCGTTTACACTATTATAATATTAGAAATTTGCAATAATTTGAAATTAAAATATTAAAAATTTAAAGTTTGAAGCCTTTGACAATAAAAAAATATTGAATTTTCCAAATTTTTAATTGAAAATATATTTTAAATTGAATGATTCAAATCCAATAATTTTGTATTGCAATTTTGAAGATTGAACAATTGTAAATTAGAAGCTCTTGAAATGGAAAAATTTCAATTAAAGCTTTATTGCGCTTTCAAATCAAAAGAATTCTTAGGTTGGAAAATGCAACGTTTTTAGTTTAAATTTAAATCGTTGAAAATTGTACAATTAAAAAATTCACTGAGATCAATTTTACAATTAAAAACTAAAAATGATTAAATTTAACTGTAAATTTTAATTTAACTTTAAAATCTAATTTAACTTTGAAATCTAATCTAACTTTAAAATTTAATTTAAATTTACAATGTCAAATGGAAACATTATAACTATTCGGTTCAAATTTTTAATTGTAAAAAATTATAAAAATTTTGGTTGAAAACCTTAATACTTAAATGATTTACCTAATTGAAAACGTTCCAAATAGGATAATTTTAAATTAAAAATTAATAAATAAGATAATTTCAATCACTCAATCTTGTACAATTTCAAATTGAAAGTTCAACAATTTCCAGTAATAAAATTAATTAATTAGTAATAAAAATTATGTAATTTTGGACTAATTCTGTTTTTAACGTTTTTTATTTGAAAATTGTCTTATGGCTTCGATTTTGTAAAATATTGAAAATTTTAGTTTAGAATTAGATTCTTAATTTTCATATTCTTTTTCAAACATTAACTTTAAATTATTAATTGTTCATTTTTTTTGGTCTTGACTGGCCAGGGTGTAATAAATAATTTGCAAGAACAACTTTCTCAAAAGTACAAAGATTCTCGAGAGTGTCGTTCATTTTTATTTCATTGCTCACCTTAAAGGAACACTTGAAACTAAGTTTAATCCACTTTCAGTGACCATAGAAAGGTACTGACATTTTTATTGGATTTCGAACCAATATATATATATATATATTTTTTTCTTTTTTTCTTTTTTTTTTTGTTGAAAATTCAAGCGTTTTTTTTTAGAAAATTCGGATTTTTTCTTATATATTAATCTATTAATAAGTCCTGCAATTTTTATTTTTTTCTTATGGAAAATACGCGTTAAATTTGATAAATTTGAACTAATTGTTTGAAAATTATTTTTTTTTTTTGGTTAAAGATTTATCTGTTTCGTTGGAAATGTAAATACTGTGTTGAAGATTAGTTTGGTTCGTTTAAAAAATAATTTTTTGAACTAAAAATTTAAATATTCCATTTTGCGGGTGACAATTATTCTATTTTCTTGAAGATACAATAATTTCACTTGAGCTACTGGGAACTTCAGGAGTCTCAAATTGAATTTAATATAAAACCAAAATTAATTTGATTCAAAATAATGTATTATATATATTATAAAAACAACAAAAAATGAATAAAAAAGACGAAACTTGAATAGAGGACCTCAGAATCAAATTCGAGTTTCATTTTTTTGTTGAAAAATTTTTTGACTAAAAAGGTAAAACTTAGGCTAATATGCGTGTTTAGATTTACAGTCTTAGATTTTTTTAATTCAAATTCTTGGAACACTTATTATTTTTAATTTTAATTTTGATACATTTTTTAGAGGCCACTTGACAGACATCTTCAGAGTCAGCTTACAAGGGGAGGGCACGACCTTGGGAATTTATTTTGGGATGAGACTTCGTGTAATAATTGTACTTGTTCAGGGTATTCACCCCTTACACTAATAACGCGCAACGCTCAATCTTCTTGAAAAAAACTATGTTCGAAAATTCAAACTCAGCTTATATACCAGTAATTTTTTCCGCTGCCGAACGGCTCAATAGCCTAATCGGTTACGTGTCTGCTTACCGCGTGAGCGCTCGGGGTTCGAATCCTGTGTTCGAATTGATTTTTTTATTTTATTTTTTTTATTTATTTAATTATTTTTGTAATTAAATAAACTCATTATTTAATAATACCTACTTTTTAAATAAAAATAATTTTACTTTTCTAGCGAAGAGACTCCTTAAATTGTAAATCATTGTAATTATTTCATTATTGAAAATTCGATATAACTAATAGTTACGATATTTATAGATAGTATGTATAAATACTTGTCATTAAAATCTAATTAAGTTTTAAATTATTTTATGTAAATTGTCAGAAAATTTTATCTTGGATATTACAAAACCGGTTTCGGCCAACTATGCACAGTATAAGTATTCATGTGTAAGCATCTATTTTTCTATTGAATACAAAGAAGGTCCCCATCGAATAAGGGACCAATAGAATAACAGATTTTAGTTACTATACCATTGTATACAATTTTTCGTCAGTTTCACTACTGTTACTACACTACAACCTCTGGGCCAACGTGTCAGTTTATTTCTGGACTTTACAGAGTTTGCAGTGTTCCGTGATATATTGTTTTGAAAATATATTGAATATAAAATTCACCAATTTTTAATAAAATGATTCGATTTGCTTGGTTCGCTGCTAAACTTTCTGAAGATAGAGAAATTTTTGTAAATGTTAATGATGTTTGTTTTTCAACTGATCTATTAAAAAACAATTGTTCCTGTAAAAATTCCGCTTTTATCAATTGTGCTAGATGCCAAAAAATTTTTTGTTTTAAATGTTTTTATGATGATTACCATTCAGGGTCATGTTTATAATGAAAAATGTATATAAAATAAAATGAAATAACACAAATGAAACTTATTATTTATTAATAAATATTATTATAGCGATTAGTTATAACGTATTTTCAATGATAGCATAATTACTATGATTTAATTATGATTTAAAATTTAAGGAGTCTCTTCGCTACCAAAGTAAAATTATTTTTATTTAAAAAGTAGGTATTATTAAATAATGAGTTTATTTAATTACAAAAATAATTAAATAAATAAAAAAAATAAAATAAAAAAATCAATTCGAACACAGGATTCGAACCCCGAGCGCTCACGCGGTAAGCAGACACGTAACCGATTAGGCTATTGAGCCGTTCGGCAGCGGAAAAAATTACTGGTATATAAGCTGAGTTTGAATTTTCGAACATATTTTTTTTCAAGACGATTGAGCGTTGCGCGTTATTAGTGTAAGGGGTGAATACCCTGAACAAGTACAATTATTACACGAAGTCTCATCCCAAAATAAATTCCCAAGGTCGTGCCCTCCCCTTGTTAGTAGTTTACAAACCTACAACTAAAAGCTGCATAATTAATAATTATTCTGTATAATTTATGAAAATTTACTTATTTTTGGCCACGCTTTTGTTTTTGACATTCGACCGGAAGAGATGTTTTCTTGGATCAATAGGGCGCCTTCTCACGGTCAGAACGAAAAACTAGTGCAACAACTGGGTCACGACCCTTCAAGAGCAGCAGAGGTAAAACACAGACTTCTCGTTCAAGAAATACCATTTAAGGAAGCGATTTTTTCCTTCAAGTTTTCTTAACACCACCGCTGTCTCTAGTTTTTTTTGTTTTTCTTATTCCCAATATCCGTAAGAAACAAGAAAATTTTTCTTTATAAATTTACAAAGGACGGCAAAACCACGGCGGGGTTAATCAGGGTGGTTCAAGATCAATTTTTTTTATCTTTTTAAATTGTAATGAACAATTTAAAATAGAAATATTCCTCATCAAAGGCACTATATTTATTTCACTTTTGTCCTTCTTATTCCTAATATCTGTAAGAACCAAGAAAATTCCCTCCCTTTATGAATTAACAAAGAACGACAAACACCTGGTGGAGTTGGAATGAGTGGTTCAGAATCACTTTCTTATCTTTCTGAATTGTAATGAACAATTTGAGATATAAAGTTTTCTCATCAAGAACACTGTCTTTATTTAATTTCTGTTCTTATTCGCAATATCTGTAAGAACAAAGAAATTTTCCTTCCTTTATGAATTAACAAAGAACGCCAAACACACCTGGAAGGGTTAGACTGGGTAGCTCAAAATCACTTTTTTATATTTATATATCGGAAGGAACAACTTGAAATAAAAACTTTCTCGTCACAGATACGGTCTTTATTTCATTTTTGTTTTTCTTACTCCCAATATCTGTAAGAACCAAGAAAATCTCCTTCTTTTATGAATTAACAAAGAACGACAAACACACCTGGACGGCTGATACTGGGTTGTTCAAAATCACTTTCTTATCTTCTTAAATTGTAATGAACAATTTAAAATAGAAAGTTTTCTCATCACAGACACTTTCATTATTCCATTATTCCATTTTGTTTTTTTTTATCCCTACTATTGGTAAGACCAAGAAAATCTTCATCGTTTCGGAATGAAGCAATGACGACAAACACACCTGTATGGGTTAGACTCGATGGTTCGATATCACTTTCTTATCTTTCTGAATTGTAATGAACAATTTGAGATATAAAGTTTTCTCATCACAAACACTGTCTTTATGTAATTTTTGTTCTTTTTCCTAATATCTGCAAGAACAAAGAAGTTTTCCTTGCTTTATGAATTCAAAAAGAACGACAAACACACTTGGTGAAGTTAGAATGGGTGGTTGTAAATCACTTTCTTATCTTTTTAAATTGAAATGAACAGTTTGAAAAAGAAAGTTTTCATATCGCAGACACTGCCTTTATTTCCTTTTTGATCTTCTTATTCCCAATATCTGTAAGAACCAAGAAAATCTCCTTTCTTTATCAATTAACAAAGAACGAAAAACACTGGAGGGGTTAGGCTGGATGGTTTGAAATAACTTTTTTATATTTTCAAAATGAAAGAAAAAATTTTAATGAAAAGTTTTCTCATCACAGACACTGTCTTTATTTCATTTTTGTTCTTCTTATCCCTAATATCTGTAAGAACACAGAAAATCTCCTTCCTTTCTGAATTACCAAGGACGACAAACACACC
>CAKNYM010049270.1:174265-186131 GCA_932195095.1 Andricus curvator | reverse complement strand
CAGAAAATCTCCTTCCTTTCTGAATTACCAAGGACGACAAACACACCTGGCGGGGTTAGAATGTGTGTTTCAAAATTACTTTCATATCGTCTTAAATTGTAATGCACAATTTAAAATAGAAACTTTTCTCATCAGATACTCTCTCTCTTTATTTCATTTTTGTTCTTCTTATCCCTAATATCTGTAAGTACCAGAAAAATCTCCTTCCTTTATGAATTAACAAAGGACGACAAACACACCTGGCGGGGTTATACTGGGTGGTTCAAAATCACTTTTTCATCTTCTTGAATTGTAATGAACGATTTCAATAGAAAGGTTTCTCATAACAGAAACTGTGCTTGTTTTATTCTTGTTCTTCTTATTCCCAATATCTGTGGGAACCAAGAAAATCTCTATCCTTTCTGAATTAACAAAGGACGACAAACACACCTGACGGGGTTAGACTGGTTGACTTAAAATCACTTTCTTATCTTCTTAAATTGTAATGAACAATTTAAAATAGAAAGGTTTCTCATCACAGACGCTGTCTTTATTTTATTCTTGTTCTTCGTATTTCCAATATCTGCAAGAACCAAGAAAATTCCCTTCCTTTATGGATTAACAAAGTACGACAAACACACCTGGATGGGTTAGACTGGATGGCTTGAAATCACTTTTTTATATTTTTAAATTAAAAGGAACAATTTGAAATAAAATGTTCTGTCATCACAGATTTTGTCTTTATTTCATTTTTGTTCTTCTCATCCCTAATATCAGTAAGAACCAAGAAAATCGCCTTCCTTTCTGAATTACCAAGGACGACAAACACACCTGGCGGGGTTAGATCGGGTCGTTCAAAATCACTTTTTTATCTTTTTAAATTGTAATGAACAGTTTGAAATAGACAGTTTTCTCATCACGGACACTGTATTCATTTCACTTTTGTTCTTCTTACTCCCCATAATTATCTGTAAGAGCCATGAAAATCTCATTCCTTTATGAATTAAAAAAGAACGACAAACACAGCTAGAGGGATTAGACTGGGTGGCTTAAAATCACTTTTTCATATTTTCAAATCGAAAGGAACAAGTTCAAATAAAAAGTTTTCTCGTCACAGATACTGGCTTTATTTCATTTTTGGTCTTCTTATCCCTAATATCTGTGGGTACCAAAGAAATCTACTTCCTTTATAAATTAACAAACGACGACAAACACACCTGGCAAGATTAGACTGGTTGACTTAAAATCACTTTCTTATCTTCTTAAATTGTAATGAACAATTTAAAGTAGAAAGGTTTCTCATCACAGATACTGTCTTTATTTTTATTTTTGTTCTTATTTCTAATATCTATAAGAACAAAGAAATTTTCCTTCCTTTATAAATTAACAAAGAACGACAAACACCTGGTGGAGTTAGAATGGGTGTTTCAAAATCACTTTATAAACTTTTTAAATTGTAATGAACAGTTTGAAATGGACAGTTTTCGCATCACGAACACTGTCTTTATTTCATTTTTGGTCTTCTTATACCCAATACCTGTAAGAACCAAGAAAATCTCCTTCCTTTCTGCATTACCAAGGACGACAAACACACCTGGCGAGGTTAGACTGCGTGTTTCAAAATCACTTCTTCATCTTCTTGAATTGTAATGAACGATTTCAATAGAAAGGTTTCTCATCCCAGACACTTTCTACGTTTTATTCTTGTTCTTCTTATTCCCAATATCTGTAAGAACCAGGAAAAGCTCTATCCTTTCTGAATTAACAAAGGACTACAAACACACCTGGCGGGGTTAGACTGGGTGGCTTAAAATCACTTTCTCATCTTCTTAAATTGTAATGAACAATTTAAAATAGAAAGGTTTCTCATCACAGACACTGTCTTTATTTTATTCTTGTTCTTCATATTTCCAATATCTGTAAGAACCAAGAAAATTCCCTTCCTTTATGGATTAACAAAGTACGAGAAACACACCTGGATGGGTTAGACTGGATGGCTTGAAATCACTTTTTTATATTTTTAAATTCAAAGGAACAATTTGAAATAAAATGTTCTCTCATCAGAGATTTTGTCTTTATTTCATTTTTCTTCTTCTTATCCCTAATATCTGTGAGAACCAAGCAAATCTAAATCCTTTATGAACTAACAAAGAACGACAAACACACCTGGCGGGGATAGACCGGGTCGTTCAAAATCATTTTCTTGTCTTCTTAAATTGTAATGTACAACTTGAAATAGAAAGTTTTTTCATCACAAACACTGTCTTTATTTTATCTTCGATCTTATTCCTAATATCTGTTAAAACAAAGAAATTTTCCTTGCTTTATGAATTGACGAAGAACGAGAAACACACCTGAAGGAGTTAGACTGGGTGGTCCAGAATCACTTTCTTATCTTTCTGAATTGTAATGAACAATTCGAGATATAAAGTTTTCTCATCACGAACACTTTTTTTATTAAATTTTTGATTTAATTTCTGTTCTTATTCCTAATATCTGTAAGAACAAAGAAGTTTCCCTTACTTTATGAATTAACAAAGAACGACAAACACACCTGGTGGAGTTAGAATGGGTGATTCAAAATCACTTTCTTATCTTTTTAAATTGTAATGAATAGTTTGAAATAGAAAGTTTTCTCATTACAGATACTGTCTGTATTGCACTTTTGTTCCTCTTATTCCCAATATCTGTAAGAACCAAGAAAATCTCCTTTCTTTATGCATTAACAAAGGAAGGCAAACACACATGGCGGGGTTATACTAGATGGTTCAAAATCACTTTTTTGATATTTTTAAATTGTGAGGAACAATTTGAAATCGAAAATTTTCTTATCACAGACACTGTCTTCATTTCAGTGTTGTTCTTCTTATTCCCAATATCTGTAAGAACCAAGAAAATCTCCTTGCTTTATGAATTTAAAAAGGACGGCAAACACACCGGGCGGGGTTTGACTGGATGGTTCAAAATCACTTTTTTATATTTTCAAATTAAAATGAACAATTTGAAATAGAAAGTTTTGTTATCACAGACACTGTCTATATTTAATTTTTGAACTTCTTATTCCTAACATCTGTAAGAACAAAGAAAATCTCCCTCATTTATGAACTAAGAAATAACGACAAAAACACCTGGCGGGGTTAGACTGGGTCGTTCATAATCATTTTCTTATCATCTTAAATTGTAATGAACAATTTTAAATGAAAAGTTTTCTCATTACAGACATTCTTTCTTTATGAATTAACAAAGAACGAGAAACACACCTGGCTAGGTTATACTGGGTGGTTCAATATCACTTTTTATATTCTAAAATTGAAAGGAACAATTTGAAATAAAAAGTTTCCTCATCACAGACACTGTCTTTATTTAATTTTTGTTCTGCTTATTCCTAATATCTGTAAGAACCAAAAAAATCTCCTTCCTTTATGAATGTACAAAGGACGGCAAAAACACCTGGTGGATGTAAAATCACTTTTTTATAGATGCCACCGATTTTTGAAATTCGTTTCCAAATCCGAAAAAATAAATAGCATATTTTTGTTTTCTCAAAATTTTTATTTTATCTCCGGGCACTCGATATTTCCCTAGTAAAACACATGGAAATTTTGTGTTGTTGCGGTTTTTGGAATAACTTCTGTGAGTTTGGGAAAAAATTTACTGGAAAGTTATAGAAATTGTAGTGGACTTTCTGACGAAGAATTCTATGTATCAATGATATGGGTTTGCTACCCCCAACACACCCACACGGTGCCCCGAAAAGTACTGCTAAATCAAGAAATGCCAATTCTGGATGAAATCTAGAAATTTAAGCTTTTTATTCTTATTTTTGACAAAAATGACTATTGTTGTTCTAGTGGAATGATTATCATTATTTAAAGTATTTTTTAATTATTAAAATAAATTTTAGTTGTCTAAATGATTGTTTTTTTTCTTAAAAAGTCGGTTTTTTTAAACAGAATCATAATCTAGGTTTCCTTTTCATATAACAAATGGAATTTTTTTGAATAATTGAAAATTGCTTTAAAATATTGATAGGAATTTCAGTAGAACAGTAATAATTTTTGGCAAACAAAATTAGAATAAAGTGTTTTCCCAAATCCACTAAAATGATTCCAAAAATCTCAAAAAGTTATTTTTTCTCATGCACTTTACATGGGAAATTAAAATTTTTATTTCTAAAAATGAAAAGGGCCAATTTATCCAGTCAATAAATTTGCCACGCAAAAGATTTTAGATTTAGAGAGCATACGAAATTGTCGTCAATTTCTAATCAAGTTTTCCATTTATGGTGCAGTATAGTTCTAAACAGGTTTTCTGATTCATTTGGAATTCTCGAAAGGTAGAAGGTAATGTTTTTCTAAGATAGAAACTCTTCTTTGCAGCCCCTAAAAATTTTCAAGCAAACATTTAAATTTTTATTAAAAAATTTATTTTATACCAAAAAAGTTAAATTTTGAACAAAATACATGAATTTTCAACGCATTAGTTAAATTTTTCACCAAATTGTTCAACTTGCGAGCCAAAAATACCAATTTTCTACAAAACAGTTCAATTTTCAACAAACCGATTGAATTTTCAACCCCAAAATACGAATTTAAAAAAAAAATTTTCTTCAACCAAGTAGTGAAATTTCAAACCTGAAAAGTTGAATTTTTAACGGAAAATTTAATAGTTGATATTTTTTTAGTTGATACCTAATTGTTGAATTTTCGAGCCGAAGATACCAATTTTCTACAAAACGGTTGAATTTTTAACAAACCACTTGAATTTTCACACCCACAATATGAATTTTCAACAAAAAATTTAATTTTCTAATTTGAAATAAAAAAAACCTTTTGATTTAACCAACAAAAACGAACGTTCAACAAAATATTTGAATTCTCAACTAAAAAAGATTAATTTTCAACCAAACATTTAAATTTTCAACAAAAAATCGATTTTATACCAAAAAATATGAATTTTCAAAATATACATAAATTTTCAACCCATTAGTTAAATTTTCCACAAAATTGTTGAATTTGCGAGCCGAAAATACAAATTGTCGACAAAACAGTTGAATTTTGAACAAACCAGTTGAATTTTCAATCCCAAAATTATGAATTTTCAACAAAAAATTTAATTTTCAACCAACTAGTGAAATTTCAAACTTAAAAAGTTGAATTTTTAACGGAAAATTTAAAAGTTGATATTTTAACAAAAAAATATTGTTATTAAAAAAAAACCTTTTGATTTAACCAGAAAAAAATGAACTTTCAGCAAAACACTTTAATTCTCAACTAAAAAGATTAATTTTCTAACAAAAATTTTAAGTTTTAACAAAAAATTTCATTTTTGACAAAAAATTGATTTTGTACCAACAAAGATAAATTATCAACAAAATACATAAATTTTCAACCAATTAAATAAATTTTCTGCCAAATTGTTGATTTTTCGAGCCGAAAATACAAATTTTTTACAAAAACATTGAATTTTTAACAAAAAAGTTCATTTTAACCAGAAGGGATTAATTTTTAACCAAAAAGGATATTTTTACCCAGACACTTGCATATTTAACCAAAAAAGGTGAAATTTATACAGAACGAGATAAATTTTCAACCAAAAAAATTTTTAAACTATTTTGTTTGACATTTAATTTATTGGTTGAAAATTAACTTATTTGCAGAAAATATTCTAGGCTTGAAAATTCAACTGCTTTGTAGAAAATTCGTCTTTTTCGCTTGAAAATTTACCATTTTGGTAGAAAATTCAAATATTTGATACAAACTTAAAAAGTTTCGTGGAAAATTCGTTTTTTTATTGAAAATTAATACTTTTAAATGAAAATTTAACTACACCATTTTTCGTTAAAAATTGATCTTTTTCAGTTTAAAATTTTTACCATTTCCTTAAAATTTTTCAGAAACTACGTCACATCCACTGATCAAATGTATTATTTTTTATTTATTTATTAATTTTATTATTAGTTGAAAATTTAATTATTTTGTTAAAAATGTATGTATTTTCTTGAAAATTCGTATTTTTTAGTAGAGAAATAAACTTGTGTGTTGAAAATTTTTTTTTGTTCATAAAAATTAATTTAAAAGAAAAAAATTAACTTTTTAAATGAAAATTTAATCATTTTGATGAAGATTCAAGTGATTGTTTGAAAATTATCTTTTTTGTTGAAAATTCATATTCTCGGGTCGAAGATTCAATGGTTTCGTAAAAAATTAATTTTTTCCACTCAAAAATTATACACTGGTATAAAATTGAAGTATATGGTACAAAATTTAATTAGCTTGTAGACATTTTTTTGTTTATATTTATTTATATTTTTTTTAGTTACATTTTTTTTGGAAACTAGCATCACATCCACTGTTCAAACTATTTATTTGAAAATTTATGCAATTTGTTGAAAATTCGTCTTTTTTGGTAGAAAAATAATCTTGTGTGTTGAAAATTCGTTTTCTTTTTGATAAAAATTAATTTTTTAAGTGAAAATTTAACTATATTGTTGAAGATTCAACTGATTGTTCGAAAATTAACTTTTTTGTTGAAAATTCATCTTTTTCACTTAAAAATTCAACACTGGTAGAAAATTCAAGTATTTGGTACAAAATTAAACTAGTTTGTAGAATTTCTATATATATTTAATTAAATTTTTTTTAATTAAAAATTTTGTTGGAAATTAGCATCACATCCATTGTTCAAACTATTTATTAAAAAATTTATGTAATTTTTTTAAAATTCGTTTATTTTTGTAGAAAAGTAATCTTAGTTGAAAATGTAACTATTAGGTTGAAAATGTATGTATTTTGTTGAAAATTCGTTTTTTTTTGTCATAAAATTAATTTTTCATGTTGAAATTTTTTTTCGGGTTCAAAGTTAATTTTTTTTAACTCGAAATTTCACATTCAACTGATTGGTTAAACATAAACTTTTCTGTTGAAAATTCACATTCTCGGGTAGAAATTTTGTAGAAAATTCGTCTTTTTCGCTTGAAAATTAGACTCTTTAAAGAAAATTAAAATTAAAATTAAATAAATTAAATTAAAATCTTTGGTTTCTTCTAACTGCCTAAAACGCGTCAGGCGTTTAGAAGAATGGTTGAGAATGAAACCGGAAAACATTACAATCAGATAGGTGTTTTTTTCAATTCGAGGTTCAGTCGAGGCCGAAGGTTAAATGAGAATACATTTACAAAGAATGTAATATACTCAGAAATGTAAAAATATTCTAGAATTATTCTTTAACGGGTATTTATAATTTATTTCATTCAGATAAAATTAATACAAAGGCGTGGAAAATTTTACTTGTAGTAATAAATGATGCAAAGAGCTTATAAAACTATATTCCAGTAATAAACGCCGAGATGGGTGATCATTTTTTTTATGTTTGACAGTAAAACAAATCGGATGAAAATATTTACACTTTATTAAAGCAAATAAAAAAACTATTATGGTTATCTCAGAAAGCGATTACGAGTTTTTATGACGAAAATCTCATAGTAAAATAGATCTTTTATAGACTTTTTATTTTATTTATTTTTTATTTTATTATATTTTATATTATATTATTATATTTTATTTTTTCTTTATTTTTATTTTCTTCGTGTTGAAATTCAAAACAGGAAAATAAGGAGAATTTTCACGAAAGTAGGGGAATAATAAATAAATCAATTATTTAAAATAAAATTAATGTAAGCAACATATTTAATTCAATATGAAATGCTTTAATTCCTAAGATATCAGGGCGAAATATATAACATTTGCAACAAAATAGTTAAATTTTTAAACAAAAAATAATCTGCAGCAAAAGAGATGAATTTTCAAAAAAAAATTAATTTTGAACTCAGCCGTTGAATTAACAATCAAATATTTAAACTTTCAAGAAAAAAAGACAATTTTTCAACCATATAGATGAACTTTCAAATAGTAAAATTTTTAAGCCAAATTTTCTTACAAAAGTATTTCTATTTAAAATAAAAAACAGTTGAATTTTCAAAAACAGCAAATTTTCAGTTAAAAAAATTGATTTTAAATCCAAAAGGACGAATTTTCTACTCAAGAAGACAAATGTTCTTCAAAACAGTTCAATATTTGACTAAAAAGATTAATTTTTAACAAACTAGTTAAATTTTCAATAAAAAATTTAAATTTTCAACAAAATAGTTATTAAATTTTTAAACAAAAAAGATTTTGCACCAAAAGAGATGAATTTTCAACAGGAAACTAATTTTCAACTCAGCCATTGCATTAACAATCACATATTTAAACTTTGAAGCAAAAAATACAATTTTTCAACCAAATAGTTGAACTTTCAAATAGTAAATTTTTTAAGACAAATTTTCTACCAAAAAATATTTTTATTTAAAATAAAAAACAGTTGAATTTTTAAAAACAGAACATTTTCAGCGAAAAAAATTTATTTTAAATCCAAAAGGACGAATTTTCTATTCAAAAAGAGAAATGTTCTTCAAAACAGTTCAATATTTGACTAAAAAGATAAATTTTCAACAAAACAGTTAAATTTTCAACAAAAAATTTATATTTTCGACAAAATAGTTTAAATTTCAGAAAAATAATTGAACTTTTAAACAAATTGCTAAATTTTCAACAAATAAGTTCATTTATAACCAAAAACGATTACTTTTCTACCAAAAAAGATTAGTTTTCAATGCAAAAACGAGATTTTTCGATCAGAAAAGATTACTTTTTGACAAAATAGTTGAATTTTCAACCGAATAAATAGATTTTTTAACAAAAAATTAAATTTAAAAAAAAGTAGTTCAACTAGTTGAATTCTTACACAAAAAAAAATAAGTCACCAACGAAAAATGAAATAGCTTATATTGCAAGCAAAAAAGATTTTAACTTTACATCCAAAAACTTGAATTTTCAACCCGGAAATATAATTTTTCAACAAAAAATTTAATTTACAAACAAAATTGTTGATTTTTTACTAAGAAGAGCGTATTTTCAATACATGAATTTTCAAGAAAATAGTTGAATTTGCAACTAAAAAGGTAAATTTAAAAAATTGGAAAGTTAAATTTTCAGTAAAGAAAATAAATTTTTAACAAAATTTTCAACCAAGAAGATGAATTTTCAACTAAAATAATGAATTTTGCAACAAAAAAGACGAATTACCAACAGATAAAGATTTTTCATTCAAGAAAGGAAAAAATGGCATCGAAATTGTTTAATTTTCAATTCAAGAGACGAATTAAAAAAAAACAGTGGAATTTTCAACCAAACAATTGCACTTTTAACCAAAAAAGAGGAAATTTTATATCAAGAAAATTAGTTCATACCAAAAAAGAGGAATTTACAACTAAAAAAAAAACTAATAATTTCCAACAAAAAATGGAAAAGTTAAATTTATAGTTGAGAAATTAATTTTAAACTAAATAGTACAACTTTGAACCAATGAGATGAATTTCCAACGAAAATGATAAATCTTTGTTTGTAATAATGAAATCTACAGTTTAAAAAAATTGTTATTTTTTCTACCCAAAAAAACGCATTGCCAACGAAAAAGTTGAATGTTCAATCAAAATAGTACAATGTTCCCCCCCCCCCCCACAAACAAATTTTTTGTTGCCAAATTGTTGAATTATTAAGCCAAAAATACAGATTTTTCACAAAAAAGTTGAATTTTCAAACCAAAAATATGAATTTTTGACAAAAAAAAAGTTCATTATCAACCAAATAGTTAAGTTTTTAACACAAAAGGACAAATTTAAAATAAAATAGTTGAATTTTCAAATAAAATAGTTGAATATTTAAAACGAAAAAAAGTATTTCCTACAAAACAATTGAGTTTTCAATCCAAAAATATAAATTTCCAACAAAAAAGTTCACTTTTTAACAAAATAATTTAATTTTTAACCAAATAGTTAAATTTTCATCCTACAAAGAAGAATTTTCAACCAAATGGATAAATTAAAAAAAAAATTGAACTCTGATCAAAAACAGTTGAATTTTCAACCAAGCAGTTGAATTTTAAACAAAAAAGTTAAATTTTTAACAATAAAGTTCATTCTTAGCCAAGAAAGATGATTGTTCTACAATAAATATGAATTTTCAATCCAAAATGATGAATTTTGACCGAAAAATATGAATTTTTAACAAAATAGTTGAATATTTAACAACAAAAAGATCGTTTTTTCAACAAAACAATTGATTATCAACCCACAAATATGAATTTCCAACAAAAAAGTTCTATTACAAAAAAATAATTAAATTTTCAACCAAATAGTTAAATTTTCAACCTAAACAGTTGAATTTTCAACTAAATGGTTAAATTAAAAAAAAATCAACTTCAATCAAAAAAAGTTTATTTTAAACCAGAAATTAAAAATTTTTAAGAAAGAAGCTCATTATTAGCCAAGAAAGATGACTTTTCTACAGAAAATATGAATTTTCAATCCAATAAACAAAAAAGTTTTATTACAAAAAAATAATTTAATTTTCAACCAAATAGTTAAATTTTCAGCCTAAAAAGTTAAGTTTTCATCCAAATGGTAGAACTTTAAAAAAAAATTGAATCTGATTGAAAACATTAATAATAGACTCTGTAACCAAAAAGAATAATAATAAATAGTAATAAATAATAAAATAAATAGTAATAAAATTAATGGACCAAATTTATTTTTCTGTTTAATATTTGCATTGAATTTATTAATTTGATTTAACATTATATTTAAATTAGTTGATAATTAAGAGTGAAGTTTTTACACAAAAAAATAGTTTGATTTTCTAATTGGTTGGTATTAATTCAGTTCGCATTTCAGAAAAAAGATAAAAAAAGGGGAAAAAGGAAGTTGTTCGAATCCAGGGGAAAAAGAGGAATTCTTTAAAAGAAAAGGTTAAAAGAGGAAAATAGGGTCTGATATATGGAATACAAGTCTGTGAATAGCTTTCTCACTTTTCAAATTTAATCAATCGAGCCAAAACTTTTCCAATAGTTTCATATAACACGGAAAATAAACCCAAGTGCGATTCCTCTAAATTTTAATCCAGCAGTTTGAAGACAAGAATTCCAATTTAAGAAATTTTTTAATAAAAAAAATAGGGGAGCACTTTTGAAATAAATCAGTGCTGAATTCAAACCTGAAAAGTTTAATGGAAAAATGTTATTAGGTTTTACATTACATTTTATTAAAAAATAATTTTGGCTTTTGAGAAAATGGAGGAATTTTTTTTCGCTCCAGGTTTCAGTTTTCTCAAATTTTTACGGTGATAAAAAATCCAATTTTGAATTTGAAAGAAAAAAAATGAAAATTTACTTTTTAGACATTGAGTTGCAGAGTGGATACAACAAAAGTTGGATCAAAAATATTATTGGGTCTCAATAAAATAGAGGGGAACTTATTTTTCGCTCGAGACGTATACGCTAGGACGTGATGAAATCAAAACTTTAGAAGGTGATAAAAAATCCCATTTTTAATTTAAAAAAACAACTAAAAATCTGCTGTTTAGCTACTGAGTTGCTGAATCTATAAAATAAAAGTTTAATTAAAAAATATTATTAGGTTTCGAGAAAATGGAGGGAAAAGTTATTTTTTGCTCGAGACGTACGTTAGGACGTGATAAAATAAAAATATGGACGGTATTAAATCGATTGAATAAAAGTTTAATTAAAAAATATTATTAGATTTCGAGAGAAGAGGGAGAACTTCTTTTCCGCTCAGGGCGCACGTTTGGACGTGACACAATAAAACCTTTTGGAAGGTGATGAAAAATCCAATTTTCAATTAAGAAAAATAAGAACACAGAATTTACTTTTTGGCCATAGAGTTTATGGATCGATGGAATGAAAGTTCAACCAAAATATATTATATGGTCTCGAGAAAATTGAGGGAAAAGTTATTTTTTGCTCGAGGCGTACGTTAGGACGTGATAAAATA
>CAKNYM010049270.1:137933-157982 GCA_932195095.1 Andricus curvator | reverse complement strand
AAACATGATATAGTTAAATTTGCAGTAAAAATTTAATTTTCAATAAAAAAACTAATTGTGAACCAGAAAGATTAATTTTCCACTAAAAAAGATTAATTTTTAAGAAAATACAGACATTTTCAAACAAATAGTTCAATTTTCAACTGCAAAAGATTAATGTTCAAACAAACATGATATGGTTCAATTTTGAGTTAAAAATTTAATTTTCAATAGAAAAACTAATTTGGAACGAAAAAGATTAATTTTCGATGAAAAAAAGATTAATTTTTAATAAAATACATGAATTTTCAACCAAATACTTGAATTTTCAACAGCAGAAAATAAATTTGCAATCAAATATGTAATAGATAAATTTTCAGTTTGAAAAATAATTCAAAAAATGTTTAAAAAATCACGCACAATGTTCTAGTTTTTCAAATAATGTATTTTTTTAAATTCATCAAATTTATCAACTAATTATGAATATTGCTGAAATTATCATGAAATTCCTGATCAAAAGAACTGACATAGAAAAAAACTAACTTTTCCGCCGACAGATGCTTTCCAAATTATTAAGCAATTTTTCTAGTTTGACGTCCCGAAGACCTCTTTTGGAACATGTTTTTTGCACATCTTAGGGATGCTCTTAAGACGTCTAATGTCAGTATGAAAGATGTCCCGAGAACGTCCTATGTCTTTAAGACATCTTTAAGACATCTTTAGGACATTGGACGTCTTAGAGACGTTGATTGGGCTGACATAGGACGTCCTAGGAACGTCCCAAAAACGTTCTTGGGATGGCCATGGCTTTGTGCCCACTAGGATGTCTTCATGACGTCTTTAGGACATCTTTAGGGCATTGGACGTCTTAGATACGTTGATTGGGCTGACATAGGACGTCCTAGGAACGTCCCAAAAACGTTCTTGGGATGTTCATGGCTTTGTGCCCACTGGGATGACTTTATGACATCTTTAGGGCATTGGACGTCTTAGATACGTTGATTGGGCTGACATAGGACGTCCTAGGAACGTCCCAAAAACGTTTTTGGGATGTTCATGGCTTTGTACCCACTGGGTTAGCAAAGAAGAACAACTTACAAATCTCTCCTCTGAACGGACTCGAAATCTTGCTCCCAGAAGACGGGTCGCCGTTGGGGTCGAACCCTGAGGGCGGAGGTTGACAAAGTCCTCGGGAGGCATCCGCCTGCAGATAATCCTGCCCCCAGGGAGGGCGAACTCATTCCGCCCCCGCCTCTCTTCAATCCACCTGTAGGAGCCATCAGCTCCGACAGGCCTCCACTGGATCCAGACATCCTCAGTCTGGAGGTCCTGTCAAATAAACTTTCGTCTTGGCATCCTCCTTGGCGTGCTTCCAACGTTTCCGCCGGAAGCACCAGATCGACCGGGAATCTTTCCAGGACACTAACGAACCACCCTTAATCGCTTCCTTCCAGCATATTGTCTGCGCAATGAGTGACTCTAGGTCCAGGCAAATGGCCCTGCTGATGTGATGTCTTTGGTCCTCGAGGTTCTTCCAAATCGATTGTTCCTCTTTGTTTCTACATCAGGGTCAAGGCTCTCTTCTTTTTGTTCGCGCACTCAATGTCCACTCACGTGATCGAAAGCTCCAAGTAGCCGGAGAAGGTCGCCCTTGATGGTAGCCGAATTCTTTTGCATAATTATTTAAATAACAAAGTTTATCATCTTCCAGGGTTTTGATTAATGTCAATCAAGTCACATTTTCAAATTTCACTTATGGCGGAAGCACTCTTGCGATGTGAGATCAAAGTTTGAAGGAAGTTGACAAATCGAAGGTATACTCCTGATGATGCCAATTTATTTTGGAAACAGATGTTTCAGGAAATCACTTTTCCAGGTTTACTACAGAAGTCCAGGTTCAAAATTCATTGATTTTTCCAGGTCTACTCTTGAAAAAATTCTAGTCAGCTTTTAACAGGGTTGCTACAAAATCCAAATTTCAAAATCACCTAACCTTCTCTTACTAGGAGATCAATAATGTGGATGCAAAAAAAGGTTTGTTTCTAAATTTATTATAAAAACTTTTAGTGACTAAGGTCATACAGAATTTTGTGAACTTCAATTTTAGTTTAGCAAAAATTCCCTGACTCTTGCAGGTTTTCCCTGATATTCCTTGATCTGTAGCAACTTTTTGTTGAAACAATTCAGAAAATCTTATTCGATTTTAGCACATTGTACTGGTCGCATACTAATCTACCAACAATTTTTTGAACAATGATTAATTATGCAAACCATAGTGAAACATTTTTATCAAAAAAGTGCAAAATTCTATGTAAAGATCTACTCAGAAATTTTTTTTGAAAATTATACTATTTCGGTTAAAATTAATTTCAGTTAGTTAAAAAATAATTTTTTTTTACTGAAAATTTAACTATTATAGTTTAAGTTAAAAATGCATCTGCTTTAGCTGAAAATTCAACTGTTTTGTTCAAAAATTCCTGTATTTTGGTAAAAATTAATAATTTTTGGTAGAAAATTAGTCGTCTTTGTTGAAAATTGTTTTTTCTTTCTTTGAAAATTAATTTCCTTAGTTAAAAATTAGAGGTTTTTGTTGAAAATTAATTCTTTTTAATAAAAATTTAACTATTCCATTATTTGTCAAAAATTTGTCTTTTTTGATAGAAATTTAATCTTCTTGGTTGAAAATTCATCTGTTTGGTGGGAAATTATACTATTTCGGATAAAATTAATTTCAGGTAGTCAAAAAATCATTTTATTACTGAAAATTTAACTATTATAATTTAAGTTAAAAATTTATCTGCTTTAGCTGAAAATTCAACAATTTGGTTGAAAATTAATTTTTCTAACTGAAAATTTAACTATTCTTTTTTTATTAAAAATTTATTTTTTTTCAGTTTAAAATTCGTGCAGTTTGTTGAAAATTTGTTTTGCTTGGTAGAAAATTATTCTTTTGGATTGAAAATTTAACTATTCGGTTCAAAAAAATTTTTTTTTTAAATTTTTATTTCAGTTAAAAAATCATTTTTTAAGTTGTAATTTTAACTTTTTTATTAAAAATTCAAATTTTCGGGTTAAAAAATTAACTGTTCTGAAGGTAATTTGTCTTTTTGGCTTGAAAATTCAAAATTTAGAATATTTTTTTTCTTCGTTGACTGAAAAATCTTTTTTGCTTGAAAATAAAACTTTTTTGTTGAAAGTTAGTCTGAAGAAGAATGAAGAATATTTTTAAACAAAATTTTAGTAAAAATTCCAGTAATTCTAAATAAATAAATAAATTCTAAAAAATGGTTATTTGTACTGAAAATTTAACTATTATATTTTACATTTAAAATTTATCTGTTTTAGCTGAAAATTCAACTGTTTTGTTGGAAGTTAATTTTTCTAACTGAAAATTGAACTTTTCTTTTTATTAAAAATTTATCTTTTTCAGTTTAAAATTCCTGCGGTTTGTTGAAAATTTGTTTTGTTTTGTAGAAAATTATTCTTTTAGATTGAAAATTTGACTATTCGGTTCAAAATTAATTTTTGTTTTTTTTAAATTCATTATTTCAGTTAAAAATTCATTTTTTTAGGTTGTAATTTTAACTTTATGATTAAAAATTAATATTTTCGGGTTAAAAAATTAACTGTTTTGAAGGAAATTCGTCTTTTTAGTTTAAAAATTCAAAATTTAAAATATTTATTTCTTCGTTGGCTGAAAAATCTGTTTTGGTTGAAAATCCAACTTTTTTGTTGAAACTTAGTCTGAAGAAGAATAAAGAATATTTTTAAACAAAATTGTTTAATTTTGAGGATTACAAAATTTAAAAAAAATGCCAGTAATTCTAAATAAATAAATAAATTCTAAAAAATTTATTTTTTTTACTGAAAATCTAACTATTATATTTTAAATCGAAAATTTATCTGTTTTAGGTGAAAATTCAACTATTTTGTTAAAAATTAATTTTTTCAACTGAAAATTTAACTATTCTATTTTTGATTAAAAATGTATCTTTTTTAGTTTAAAATTCCTGCACTTTGTTGAAAATTTGTCAACAGTTCTCACTAATAATATTATAAAACTTTTAAAAAATTCTCGAATTATAATCGTTTTATTTTTATTAATAAAAAAATCAAATTGTATGAATTTATAGATTTGAAATTCGCCGAAAAGTAGTAAAATATTTATTAAGACTTTGAAGTAGATGCGAATAAAAAAAATCTAGCCTTCATTCAAATTCCACGACTTTTCCAGGTTTTCTAGAAATTTTTAAAAAATTTATAACTTTTCGAGGTCTTGTAGCAACCCTGTTTTTAATTATTAAATGACTCAAATTTTAGAAAAATTGATAAATTTATATTGGCGTATGAATATTATTAAACTTTTTGTTGTGAAAAAATTATCAAAAGTGACTGCATTATTAATTAAATATGGAATAATAAAAATAAATAATAAATTATTAAGACCAAATAATTTTTTTATTGGTATTCCAATACTATTTCAAAATAAATATCTCAAAAAATTATTTTGAGTCAATATGTGGACGTTCTCAATACTTAAATATTGTTATGTACATAATCGAGGGATTTTTCGCAATACTATAATTACTTATCCTGAATTTCTTTGAATTCTTTTGAATTATTTAGAATTTTTTTTGAATTCACATAAATTCTTAAAAATTTCTCTAGGCCTTGCCCTAAGAAAAAAATGCTATTGAATCAAAAGTACGGTAAGCCGGGGCTAACCGGGACACGATGGGGAAATTGGGACACTCATAATTTAATACTTTATAATTTAATTTTTCGCTGAATAAAAATCCAAAAGATTTTTCATTATTTAGGATATTGTTCGATTCACTATAAAGAATAGAGGTTTTTGTATATATATTTTTTAAGTGGACGCCTTTACCCGAATGTGAGGGGTAAAAACGGACGCTATAGATTGTAATAAATAAAATATAATAATAAAAATAAAAAAATAATAAAAATCTTGGAGCTAAATTAAATTGTGAAAGGTTTCAAGAAAATGAAAAATTTGTCTGAAGATTTCTCGGCTAATTTGTTATGATTTTTTATTTTACAATAGTTATTTAAGAGAATATTTAAAAAGACTTGAAAAAATTCCGAAAGATTTCGAAAACCATCAAAGAAGAATCTGGATGACTTGAAGGCAATTTTTTTGAATTGGCAGAATTTTTTTAAAAATGTATAAAAAATTCCTCAGAATATTTAAAGTGATTATTTATTTTTTTAAATAATTTTCAGAAGATATAAAAAAAAATTAAAAAATATTTAAAAAATTGTCAATAATGAATCCAGAAGACTTTGAAACAATTTTAGAAATAATTCGAGTCATTTAAAAAGATATTTATGAAATATTCTCAAATTTTTTACAAGCGTCAAAAAATTATAAATATCTTTTAAACTACTATAATTTTTCCTGAAATTTTGAAAAATACTGTAAAATAAACAACAAAATTTCGTAGAAATTTCCTAGATACTTTTTTGACATATATCTGAAATCTACAAATAGAATTTTGAATTTTCTAGTGAAACCTAGGAAAATTATATTAATAGAAATTTAAAGAAAATAAACAAAGAAAATAAAAAAATAAATAGATATTCAAAATTTGCATTCTGTTGAAAAAATTATTTTGGCTGCAGATTCAAATATTTTGTTAAAAATTCGTCTTTTTGTATGAAATTAAATTTTTTTCTTATTCAAAATATTTCTTAGTTTAATTATCAACTAATATATATTTCTTTGAAAAATTAGCTTTTCGGGTTGAAAATTTAATTACTTGGGTAAAATTTAAACAACCTTGTTAAAAATTTACTTTTTTGGTTGAAGATTCATTACTTTAGTTCAAAATTCATCTCTCTGGTTGAAAATATAATTTTGTTGGAAATTTATCTTTTTTGGCAGGAAATTAATCTTCTTGGCTTTTTGATCGAAAATTACCTTTTTTATGAAAAATTCATATCTTCGGATTGAAAAATTTAACTTTTTATTTAGAAAAACCACCTCTTTTGGAAAATATTTATTGTTTTTTTTTGGTTAAAAATGCAACTGGTTGAAAATTAATCTTTTTGGTTAAGGATTCATCTATTTTGTTAAAAATGGTCTTTTTGGATGAATTCAATTGTTTTAACAATATAATTAAATTGTCAACAAAATAATTAAATTTTCAATGAAACAGCTGATTTTTAAACCAAATAGTTGAATTTTCAACCTACGAAAATGAATTCTGAATTTTCTGCCAAAAAATATAATTTTTCAAACAAAATGCATGAATTTTCAAATAAGCAGTTAGGTTTTAAAATAAAAAAGATAAATTTTCACTAAAAAAAAATTTTCAACAAAATAATGGAATTTTCAAACAAAGAGATGAATTTTCTGACTTTTCCGTGATTTTTCCTTGACTAATTTTTCATTACGCCTGACTTCCTGACTCCTGATTCCTGATATTTGATGACCAAAATTTTAATCTTCTAACATTTTTCTATAGAGTCTTTTGTGAATGGAATTTAACAACTTTTGGTTTAAATTTATAAATTTTTTATTTATAATTTTCTTTTTAATTAAAAAAAGAATTCAAATAAATTCGATTCATTAGACTTCAAAACAATTTCAGCTAACTTAAAAAAAATTGTAATGGATTAAAAAAATTTTGCAATCCAAAATTTTCATTGATTTCAGTAAAATTACTAAAATTGGAATGAATCTAGACAAATCCGAAAATTCAATGTTAGTTTTAAAAACTTCAAGATTAATCAATCAAGAAATAAAAAAAGATCCACTGAATAGAGTGAATTGAGAAGAATTCACTTGAATTCGAAAATATTCCCAAAAATTCAAAAGAATTTAAAAGAATTCAGGGTGAATTTGAAAAAAATTTAAATAAATTGCAAGAAATCCTTATTTTCTTGTAAATAAATTCTTTGAAATCCACTAAAATAATATAAGATCCCGTGAAATTCTATAAAATTTGATATTTTCTGAAATCCTGAAAAATTCATTAAAATAACTTGAAAGCTTCCAAAATCCCCTTAAATCATTAAAAATTAAAATATCTCGAAATATAAATAAATAAATATATATATATATATAAATATCTTGGTCCTGCACAATCGTTCAATATCTTCCAAAATTCTAGGAGAATGCTTACAAGGGCCTAATTTTTTTCAAAAATCCCTTAAAATCAATAAAACCCTTGAAAATCCCTTGTGATTTTTGAAATCGCTTGAAAATACTTTGGAAACTTTAAAGTAAAATATAATATTTCAAATTTTTTGAAATCCCACTAAATTATTAAAATCAATGATAATTTCTCCGGATCTTATACAATTTTTTTTTAATTCCAAGGTACCTTAAATTGAAATAACCTAAAATATTAAATATCCTTTAAAATCTTTTGAAATCCCTTGAAACGTTTTAAAGCTCTTAAAAATTCTTAAAATTTTTTTAAAATACCTTAAAATATTTCATATTATTTAAAATCAATTCAATTTAAAATCAATTTTAAATTACTTGAATTTTTTTAAATCACTTAAAAATGCCTTGGAATCTGCTAAAAACCCCTAAAATATTTAAGATTTTTTTTTTAAATCCCTTAAAACTTTTTAAAGGTGTTGAAATCTTTTGAAATCCCTGGAAAATTTTTAAAGCTCTTACAGAACTTTTGAAGTTTGAAGAACTTTTTGAAGTTCTTGGAAATGTCTTGAAATATTTTAAAATTCCCGGAAATATTTCACATTCTTTGAAATCCCATTAGTTGACTGAAATCAATTAAAAACTAATTGGGATCTTTTAAAATACCTCAAAATATTTCAAATCCTTTACAATTTTTTGAAATCCTCTGACTTTTTTTAAAGCTCTCGAAATTTCTTGGAATTCTTAAAAATACCCAAAAATAATTCAAATCATTTGAAATCACTTGAAATTTTTTTAGTCTTTTGAAAATACCCTAGAATTTTTTGAAAACCCCTAAAATATTTTAAATCCTTTGAAATCCTTTAAAACCTCTTGACACTTTTTAAAGCTCTTGAAAATACCTCGCAATATTTTAAAATTCCCTAAAATATTTCACATTCTTTGAAATCCCATTAGTAGACTGCAATCAATCAAAAAC
Organism: Andricus curvator; assembly: GCA_932195095.1. Classification (NCBI taxonomy): domain Eukaryota; kingdom Metazoa; phylum Arthropoda; class Insecta; order Hymenoptera; family Cynipidae; genus Andricus; species Andricus curvator. The sequence continues at coordinate 149,892 of CAKNYM010049270.1, read as the reverse complement.
TAATTGGGCTCTTTTAAAAAACCTTAAAATATTTCAAATCCTTAAAAAATTTTTGAAATCCTCTGACTTTTGTTAAAGCTCTCGAAATTTCTTAGAATTCTTAAAAATACCCAAAAATAATTAAAATCATTTGAAATCACTTGAAATTTTTTTAATCTTTTGAAAATACCCTAGAATTTTTTGAAAAACCCTAAAATATTTTAAATCCTTTGAAATCCTTTAAAATCTCTTGACACTTTTGAAAGCTCTTGAAAATACCTACAATATTCTAAAATATTTGAAATCCTTTGAAATCCCTTTATTTTGTTAAAATTAATTTGAAACTCTTTGAAATCTTTTAAAAACACCTAAAAAATTTCAAATACTTTGAAATCTTTCGAAATCCTTTAAAAATTTCAAAGCTCTTGAAAATGCCTTGGAATATTTTTAAATACTCTAAAATCATTCAAATCCTTTGAAATCCCATTAATTTATCGAAATCAACTGGAAATTCCTTTGAATCTTTTTAAAACCCCTAAAATATTTGAAATCTTTTGAAATCCTTCCAAATTAATTTTAAAAGTGACTATAGTGACTCAATCTTAAAGTTGTGACTAAAAAGTGATTTGAGAAAAAAAGTTACTAAAAGTGCTTGTAACAGAAATTTCCTGCTTTTTGCATTTTTTTTCAAAATTCCTGAATTTTCCCTTATTTACGGTCATCCTGTCTTTACGCCCAGAAAAAAAAAGTTTCATGAACCAAAAAGAATGTTTTCTCGGATATGCAAGAAAATTTGGTTAAATCAGACAAGACTGGGATCCAACAAAATATTTGATTGACCCTACAACATTTTTTTGTTGTATCAACCAAATACCCCATTTACCAAAATATTTGGTTAAATCAACTAAAAAATTTAGTTAGGTCAACCAAATGATTCAACCAACTCGTTTTCTGAATGTACCAATATTTTTATACACAAAGTGTCAGAGGTGATAAATCAAACAATTTGAATTCAAATTTTTCAAACAATAAAATAATAAATTCTAATGCGCAGTTGTCGAAATCTCATTATGCATAAATTGAAAGCAGCTGACGCGACGCGTCGTTTGTACATACACGTGACTGAATAGACACTCTCATTTATTTTTAATCGGACTGGGAAATTGAATATTCAATTTCCACGATTCATGAATCCTCATTGATAGAAAGGAAGTAACAAGCTACGTAATTCGCGTTGTGAAGGCGTGTGGCGCGTGGGCTTGATACAAATGGTGCGTGGGATTGATACGAACGGCGCTTGAGATTTGCAGACGCTATCGAGTCACAATACATTGTTTATGTTCAGGTAGCTATGGATAATAGATTATTGGACAATATCTCGTCAAAAACGGAGAAAGACACGTCATTTGTTATCTCATAAACGTACAAAGGCGTATAAAGTTAACCCAACTTTTATGAGGATGAATCTACTTTAAAGAGGCAAAATGTCGATGTGAATTATCTCCTTCAGAAAAGAAGACAAAATGAAAACACACTTTCAAATTCAATTTTTATTACAGGAAATATAGGAAAAAAATCCCAGTCATTAAATATTTTTTCCGGTTCAGTTTGTTCAAAGATTATCAGAAAGTCAGGGAAAGTCCGGGAATTTAAAACTGGTGAGGGGATTTTCGATAAACTCAAGTTAAAATTAATTTGATTATTTTGTTGAAAATTTGTCTTGTTTGGTAAACAATTAATCTTTTCGGTTAAGAATTCATACGTTTGGTGAAAAATTGAACTATTACGTTTGAAATTAATTTTATACGATTAAAAATAAATTTTTTAACTGAAACTTTAACTTTTCTAATTTAAGCAAGAACTTATCTATTTGGTTGAAAATTCTACTATTTTGGTAGCAACTCCATCTTTTTCGGTTAAAAATTACAATTGTTTGGTTAAAAATTTATCTGTTTTCGTTAAGGATTCAACTTTTTATTCAAAATTTTTCTTTGATTGAATTCAACTGTTTTTAGGTAAAAATCGAAATCATTTTTGATTGAAATATCAACTATTAAATTTTTTTTGTCAAGAATTAATCTTTTTTTGGTTGAAAATTCAATTCTTGAAAACTTATCTTCTTCAATTGAAAATTAAACTATTTTGTTCGAAGATTCCTGTATTTTGGTAAAAATTAATCTTTTTTGGTAGAAAATTAGTCTTCTTTGTTGAAAATAGTTTTTTTTTTAAATTAATTTCCTTGGTTAAAAACTAGACTTTTTTCATTGAAAACTAATTCTTTTTAATAAAAATTTAACTATTCCATTTTTTTGGTCAAAAATTTGTCTTTCTTGGTAGAAATTTAATCTTCTTGGTTGAAAATTCATCTGTTTGGTGAAAAATTATACTATTTCGGTTAAAATTAATTGCAGTTAGTTGAAAAATAATATTTTTACTGAAAATTCAACTATTCGGTTCAAAATTAATTTTTTTTTTAAATTCCTGTATTTTGGTAAAAATTAATCTTTTTTGGTAGAAAATTAGTCTTCTTTGTTGAAATTTTTTTTTCTTCGAAAATTAATTTCCTTGGGTAAAAATTAGACTTTTTTTATTAAAAATTAATTCTTTTTAATAAAAATTTAACTACTCCATTTTTTTGTGTCGAAAATTTGTCTTTTTTGATAGAAATTTAATCTTCTTGATTGAAATTCATCTGGTTGGTTGAAAATTATACTATTTCGGTTAAAATTAATGGCAATTAGTTGAAAAATAATTAATTACTGAAAATTCAAATATTCCGTTTAAAATTAATTTTTTGTTGTTGAAAATTCGTCTTTTTTGGATTGAAAATTAAATTATTTTGGCAGAAAATTCCTATTTTTAAGTTGTCATCTTAACTTTTTTATTCAAAATTCATATTTTCAATTTAAAATTTCATAATTCAAAATTTGGGATATTTTTTTTCTTCGTTAACTGAAAAATCTTTTTTGTTGAAAATCCCACTTTTTCGTGAATCTTCGTCTGAAGAAGTATGAAGAATATTTTAAAACAAAATTTTTCAATTTTGAGGATTACAACATTTTCGGAAAAATTCCAGTAATTCTAAAAAAATAAATAAATTCGAAAAAAATTGATTTTTTTTACTGAAAATTTAACTATTATATTTTAAATTGAAAATTTATCTGTTTTAGGTGAAAATTCAACTATTTTGCTGAAAATTAATTTTTTAACTGAAAATTTAACTATTCTATTTTTGATTACATATTTATCTTCTTTAGTTTAAAATTCCTGCACTTTGTTGAAAATTGTTCATGGTTGGTCGAAAATTAATTTTTTGGGTTGAAAATTCAACTATTTGGTCAAAAATTCATTTTTTTGTTAAAAATTCATTATTTCAGTAAAAAATTCATTTTTTTTGGTTAAAAATGTAACTATTTTGTTGAAAATTCGTCTTTTTTGGATTGAAAATTCAATTATTTTGGAAGAAAATTCATATTTTTAATTTGCAATTTTAAGTTTGTTGTTCGAAATTCATATTTTCGGGTTAAAAAATTAACGGTTTTGAAAGAAATTCGTCTTTTTGGCTTCATAATTCAAAATTTGGGATATTTTTTTTCTTCGTCGACTGAAAAATTTTTTTTTGGTTGAAAATCCAACTTTTTTGTTGAAACTTAGTCTGAAGAAGAACGAAGAATATTTTTAAACGAAATTTTTCAATTTTGAGGATTACAAAATTTTAGGAAAAATTCCAGTGATTCTAAATAAATAAATAAATTCTAAAAAATTGATTTTTTTACTGAAAATTTAACTATTATGTTTTAAATTGAAAATTTATCTGTTTTAGGTGAAAATTCAACTATTTTGTTAGAAATTAATTTTTTAACTGAAAATTTAACTATTCTATTTTTGATTAAAAGATTATTTTTTTCAGTTTAAAATTCCTGCAGTTTGTTGAAAATTTATTTTGTTTGGTAGAAAATTATTCTTTTGGATTGAAAATTTAACTATTCGGTTTAAGATTCATTTTTTTGTTTGAAAATTCATTATTTCAGTTAAAAATTCACTTTTTTGGTTATAAATGTAACTATTCTGTTGAAAATTCGTCTTTTTTGGGTTGAAAATTCAATTATTTTGGTAAAAAATTCATATTTTTAAGTTGTAATTTTAACTTTTTTATTAAAAATTCATGTTTTCTCGTTGAAAAATTAACCGTTTTGAAGGAAATTCGACTTTTTGGCTTTAAAATTCAAAATTTGGGATATCTTTTTTCTTCGTTGACTGAAAAATCTTTTTTGGTTGAAAATTCAAGTCTTTCGTTGAAAATTATAGTCCAAAGAAGAACAAAAGAATATTTTAAAGACACATTTTTCAATTTTAAGGATTCAGAAAATTTTTAAGAATGTTTAAAAAGGTTTTAAGAAAAGAAAATTTTTTTCTTAATATCCACCACCGACCGGAGGAGCATTTTATTTTGTAAAATTAATTTTAAGAGAATATTTTTAAATATTTCCAAATTGGATATTTTTTTTCTTGGTTAACTGAAAAATCTTTTTTGTTGAAAATCCCACTTTTTCGTGAAACTTCGTCTGAAGAAGTATGAAGAATATTTTAAAACAAAATTTTTCAATTTTGAGGATTACAAAATTTTAGGAAAAATTCCAGTAATTCTAAATAAATAAGTAAATTCTAAAAAATTGATTTTTTTACTGAAAATTTAACTATTATGTTTTAAATTGAAAATTTATCTGTTTTAGGTGAAAATTCAACTATTTTGTTGAAAATTAATTTTATTAACTGAAAATTGAACTCTTCTATTTTTAATTAAAAATTTATCTTTTTTAGTTTAAAATTCCTGCACTTTGTTGAAAATTGTTCATGTTTGGTAGGAAAGTAATTTTTTGGGTTGAAAATTCAACTATTTGGTCAAAAATTCATTTTTTCAGTAAAAAATTCATTTTTTTAGTTAAAAATGTAACTATTCTGTTGAAAAGTCGTCTTTTTTCGGTTGAAAATTCAATTATTTTGGTAAAAAATTCATATTTTTAAGTTGTAATTTTCACTTTTTTATTAAAAATTCATGTTTTCTCGTTGAAAAATTAACCGTTTTGAAGGAAATTCGACTTTTTGGCTTTAAAATTCAAAATTTGGGATATTTTTTTTCTTCGTTGACTGAAAAATCTTTTTTGGTTGAAAATTCAAGTCTTTCGTTGAAAATTATAGTTCAAAGAAGAACAAAGAATATTTTAAAGACACGTTTTTCAATTTTAAGGATTCAGAAAATTTTTAAGAATATTTAAAAAGGTTTTAAGAGAAGAAAAATTTTTTCTTAATATCCACCACCGACCGGACGAGCATTTTATTTTGCAAAATTAATTTCAAGAGAATATTTTTAAATATTTCCAAAATTGACAAAAAAGAATCTGGAAGATTTTAAGGTATTTTTTTTTTAATTTGCAAAACTTTTGGAAACTTTTGAAACAAAACGTAGATTTTTAAAGATTTGGAAAACAAAATTTAGAAGCTTTTTAAGAATTTTCAAAAAGGTTTCGAGAGAATAAAAAAACTCCTAAGATTCCTGGGAAACTTTAAGATGACTTTTTATTTTGAAAAATTAATTATAATAGAAAATTTGCAAGGTTTTTAAAAAATTTCTGAAAATGTCGAAAAAAATTTACAATATTTTAAGGCAATTTTTAAAATTTTGAAACCTTTTTTAAAATTTTAGGAAAAATTCGAGTCGGTTCATTAAAAAATTAAATTTCGAGATTGATTTACTGCCCAAAATTTCAAAAATTGGAATTTTCCTATCACCCCAAAATTCAAAATTTTCTCAAACATTTCCCAGAGCCAGAATTTCCTTCCAATCCGAAATGAAAAATTTTCGAAAACATTCCCTGTTGACGAACTGTAAAATTATTAAAGTTTTTTAATAAAAACTTTTAAAATTCCCGGAAATACTAGAGCTAGATTCAAATTTTCAAAAGATAAAATGCAATTATAAAATTCCATTTATATTCCTGGTATATTTCAATTTTGAGTAAATTTTCTTCTCAAAGGCAAGATTGAAGCAGCAGGAAATAAAACAAACAAACTGAAGGAGACAATAAATATTCGAGAACCAGATGGTCTTTGGTAGTATTTGTAAGTGGAAACAAGTGCTTTAATGAGCGACTTAAGTACTGACGTTTTGACCTTTTCAGAGTTTAGAAACAATTGTTTATTTATCTCTTGAACAAAGTTGTACTCGTATTGACATTCAATTTTTTCGTAAAATAATAATAATAGAATAATAAATAATAATAATAGAATGATTAAATGCATCGGCTCGTTCGATATCCCCACTACTGCCACGCTAAGCAAAACCTGTATATGCTCTATCTCTCTCTGCACACTCTTTCTATGCGATCTCCTCAAAACTCATGACGATTCCTCACGAAAAATTTCCAAGTTTTTCCATCAAATTTTCACTTTTGCCGTGTGGCCCCACTACTACAGACTGTTTTTTTCATACTTTATAAGTTGATTTCAGTCCAGAAAAACTGGATTTACAATTGCAATATTGTTCAAATCTTTAACATCTTTGTGAAATTTTTGTCAAATAATAATGTCTTTGAAATCCTTTGAATCTATCCTAAATCTTTGCAAAATATTTGAGATCTTTATGAAACCTTTGTAAAATCTTTCCAAAATATTTTAAAATATTTGCAAAATATTTTAAATATTTTTTGATCTACTAGTCTGATCGAAAATTGTGATAGTCTTCAGATGTGAAAAATTCCTCTCTAGCTCCGCTGGGATTCGAACCCATGTCTACCTGGGTTCGAATCCCAGCAGGGCTAGATAGAAATTTTTTGTTTCACAGCTAAAGACTAGGTGAATTTGTAGTATTTTAAATTAATTATGGTTATTTTAGCCAATCAGCCAATTTACTAAAAATAAACCAACATAAAAAAATTCGGTGCACTTCCGCGATTTCAGTGACACAGAATTTTATCTGAGCCATCAAGTGAAGTCTGCAAGTGGGCCAAGTACCAACTTATCCAAATGAAACTAATTAGGCTAGTTCTTGGCTTCTGGCTCGGCTGATAGGATCTTTATCTTAAAATTTTAATGTGCGGAAACCGCAAACTGATCAAAACTTCTATTTCCACAGTAGATTCAGAAAAATATTTATTTTACTCTGAAAAAAGTTGTTGAAAACCTGAATGGCTTTTTATTAATTAAAGTTGTTTTATATCTTAAATTAATTTTTTTTTTAATTAAATGTTTTTTTTAAATGTCATCTAAAATTTTGAAACTTTACTAAATTTTGCTTTGATATAAGTAAAAAAAAAATATTTGCAATATTTAAACAAAAATGCAACAATTTGATTGTCAATATATTCTACAAAAACAATAAATTAATTCTAAAGTTAGGATATCATCTGATTGAAGTCGACTATTTTTTAATTAAAAATACAATATTTTTTGGGTAAAATATCAACTATTGCATTTTTGTTTAGAATTAATATTTTTTGGTTGAAAATTATATTCTTGGTTAAAAGTGAAACTACTTTGCTAAAAATTCACTTTTTTGGTTTCAGATTTATTATTTACGGTAAAAATTAATTTTTTTGGTCGAACATTTTTGTTGAAAATTGTTAATTTTTGGTTAAAAATGAATTTTTTAATTGAAATTGATCTGTTTTGGTTCACAATTCAACTATTTGGTTGAAAATTTATTTATTTTGTTGAAAATTGGTCTTTTTGGTGGAAAATTAACCCAGTTAGTTGGAAATTGATTTTTTGGTTGAAAATTCAAATATTTGGTTAAAAATTCATTTTTTGTTTTGAAGATTTTTATAATTTTAGTTAAAACTTCATCTCTTTGGTTGAAAATTTAATTTTTTGGTTGAAAACTTTTTTGTTCAAAATTCATAATTTTGAGTTTAAAATTCATACTTTTGAGTTAAAAATTCGTCTTTTTTTGTTGTTGAAAGTGTAACAGATTGATTGAAAATTAATCCGTTTTGGTTAAGGATTCAACTATTTTGTCTAAAAACTTTTTTTTTGGTTGAAATATAAACTATTTGATTTTTCATTCATAATCCATTTTTTAAATTGAAATTTCAACTATTTGGTTAAAAATGTAACTATTTTTTTTTAAGTTTATCTTTTTTGGTAAAAAATTAATCTTCCTGGATAAAATTTCAACTATTTGGATACAAATTTATGTATTTTCTTGAAAATTGGTCTTTTTTTGTGGAAAATTAATCTTGTTGATAAAAAATTTATATTTTTTCGTTAAAAATTTATATTTTTCAGTTAAAAATTTATGTATTTTGTTACAAAATTCGTCTTTTATGGTAGAAAATTAATGTTCGTGGTTACGAATTCAACTATTTGGTTCAAAATTTATGTATCTTTTGAAAAATTGATATTTCTTGGTGGAAAATTAATTTTTGATAATTGAAAATTTATCTTTTTGGTTGGAAATTCAAGAATTCAGGTAAAAATTAACTTTTTGCTTGAAGATTCATCATTTTAGTTAAAAATGCATCTATTTGGTTGAAAACGTAACTTTTTTGTTGAAAATTATTTATTTTATTTAAATTTCGTCTTTTTGGTAAAAAAAAAATTTTTTCTTTGTTGAAAATTCAACTATTTGATTCAAAATTACCCTTTTTGTTGAAACCTTACCTTTTTGATTGAAAATTTAATTTTTTTCTAATCATGTATTTTATTGAAAATTCGTCCGTTTGGTAGAAAATTAATGTTCTTGGTTGAAAATTCAACTAATCGGTTGAAAATGGGTCTTTTTGGTAAAAAAAATTAATTTTTTGGTTGAAAATCTATCTTTTTGGATGAAAATTCCACTATTTATGTGAATATTAACTTTTTTGGTTGAAGATTCATCATTTTAGTTGAAACCTTATCTTTTTGGTTGAAAATTTAACTTTTTTTTTATTTATCTATTTAGTTGAAAATTCATCCCTTTGGTTGAAAATTATTTATTTAATTTAAATTTCGTCTTTTTTTATGAATAAAAAATAATTTTCTTTGTCGCAAATTCAACTATTTCGTTGAAAATTACCTTTTCTGGTGAAGATTTGACTTTTTTACTTGAAATATTAAATATTTGATTTTTCTTTGAAAAATGAAACTTATTGGTTAAGAATTTTTATATAATTGAACTTTTTGGTAGAAAATGTATATATTTTGTTTAAAAAATCGTATTTTCTGGTAGAAAATTAATATTCTTGGTTGAAAATTTAACTATTTGGATAAAAATTAACTTTTTTGGTTGAATATTCATCAAATGAAAATGTAACTATTTTTTTGAAAATTCATGTATATTGTTGAAAATTCGTTCTTTTTAGTAGAAATTTCATTTTCTTGGTTGAGAACTCAACTATTTGGTTGAAGATTAAATTTTTGGTTAAAAATTAATATTTTTGAGTTAAAAATTCAACTTTTTTTGTAGAAAATTTGTCTTTTTTGGTACAAAATCATTTATTTCAACCAAAGAAAGATCAGCTTTCAACCAAAAATAGAATCGATAAATTTTCCTTTTGAAAAAATTAATTTAAAAAAAAAAGAAATTTTGAACGAGTTTAATTTAACCAAAAAAGATGAATTTTTAACGAAACATTTGAATTCTCAAGTTGTTCAAGAAAATAGTTCATTTTTTAACAGAAGAGATAAATTTTTAAACAAAATAATAAATTTTTAACAAAATAGTTGCATTTTCAACAAAATAATAAACTTTTCAACCAAACAGTAGAACTTGACTGATGAATAAATGAATTAAGAAAAATTAAATTTTCAACTAAAAAGATAAATTTGAACTAAAATCATACATCATTATCATTAACAAAAAGAATGAATTTTTAACAAAGCGGTTCAGCTTTCAACCTATCCTAGTTACATTAAAAAAAAAAAGAATTTTCCGCAAAAAAGAATGATTTTTTACCAAAAAAGACGAACTTTCAGCGAAAAAAATCAATTTTTATGGAAAAAAATGAATTTGTAACAAAGTAGTTTAATCATATAGTAAAATTTTTATTTAACAAAGATGAATTCTCAACAAAAAATGTAATAGATAATATTTCAATTAACAACAATTTCAATTTTAAATTAAAAACAGTTTACATTGCAAATAAAAAGATTTTAATCCGTGATAAATTACAGTTGATATAGTTGAATCCTCAACCAAATAATTATATTTTTATTTAAAAAGATCAATTTTCAACAAAAAATGGAATAGTTGAATTTTCAAGTATGAAAATTAATTTTTGACAAAAAAAAAAAAAAAATTTTTGAGAAAATTATTTAAATTTTCAACCAAACAGATGGATTTTCAACTAAACTAATAAATCATTACCAAAAAAAAATATATTTTAACTGTAGATGAATTTTTAACTAAAAAAATATGAATTTTCAACAAAAAATATAGTAGTTGATATTTCAGCCCAAAAATATATTTTTATTTTGGATGAAAAGCAGTCTAATTCAACAAGAAGATGAATGTTGAACCAAGATAATTTATTTTCTACCAATAAAGGCAAATTGATCTAATCAGTAACTTCCACTAACCAAATCAGTAATTGGGAATGATCTAAACAAATTCATTTTAAATGACGTAATTAGTAAACAAAGTTACTACAGAATATCAATTTCAACCAAAAAGATCAACAAGAATAATTTTTCAACAAACAAACATCAATTTAAAAAAATACCAAATAATAAATAATAAAATACCAAATAAAAATAACAAATAATACCAAATAACAAAAAAAAAGTTTTTACCAAAAATAGTGGGATTTTCTTATTGCGTTCTATTAATTCAGTTTACATTCAAGTGAAAAAACGAGAAAAAGGCGAAGTTTCTTTGAAACAGGGGGAAAAAGAATTTATTTAAAAAAAGGGAAAAGAATGTGAGTTCTGAAATATAAAAGTGATTTTCAAACATTTTAATTTTTGAATTTATTTTTTTATTTTGATTTTTTCATCATTAGTTATTATCGAGCTATACCGTTGCAGAACCATCTATAGCAAAATTCGGAAACTTTGTTAATATTCATCATCAGAATTTATGGATGTATTTATGGACGGTATTCTGTAGTAACTAAAATTTCGGTACAAGACATAAAAAAATCAGAAACCTAGTTGTTTTTGTGAGTAATACCAATATTTCTGTCCGATAGTGGAAACAAATAAGGATAAAATGAATTAGAGTGCGTCGTTTTTTTTCCTTGTAGCTGCGAAATTGCATAAAATTCTGCAAGAGAATTAGACTGCAGTGGTGAAACTATTGTTTACCAGATAAAACGCTGCAGGTTGTCTGCTGAGCGAAAAATCATAAATCCATCGAGCCAAGCTCGCGTAATCGGTCACAAAACAATATCGCATTTGGCTCCTCAGGCGATTTTAAAGCGACCAGCTTAGCTAAAAATATATCGCTCACTGCTGACTATAATTATAGAAGCGAAAGACAACATTCGTTACGAGTATGTTTCTCTATGCTATGACCAATTACTTGAACTGTTTACGTGAAAATATGTGTCTTGGCAACCGTGCTATCTATCACTTTGTCATTTATCGTCTATGGGTTCTGCCACGGGCATAAACTCTGGAAATTGTAGAATTTTGTATTCATTTTTTTTTCAATTTAATGATAGAGAATTGCTTTGGAAGTTCTAGCGAACTTCTATCGATTTCTGCTTCTACAGCAGGAAATATTCTTTGGCTGAGCCTTATAAGATTCGTGAATATGGATTTTTCATATTTGAAGAATTCTTCAGAATCATTTTAATTTTTAATATTAATTTTGTTTCTTTCAGCTATGAAGATATGATTTGAACTGTTTAAGAGAAAATATTTGTCTTAGCAACCATGCTATCACTTTGTCATTTATGGTCTACAGGTTCTGATAAACAGACAAACTCTGAAAATTGTACAATTTCGCAATGATTTTCTAAAAATATAATGATAGAGAATTGCTTTGGATGTTCTAGAATTT
>CAKNYM010049270.1:120594-137923 GCA_932195095.1 Andricus curvator | reverse complement strand
ATCATTTTAATTTTTAATATTAATTTTGTTTCTTTCAGCAATGAAGATATTATTTGAACTGTTTAAGAGAAAATATTTGTCTTAGCAACGATGCTATTACTTTGTCATTTATTGTCTATAGGTTCTGATAAACAGACAAACTCTGAAAATTGTACAATTTCGTATTGCTTTTATAAAAATATAATGATAGAGAATTGCTTTGGATGTTATACAATTTCCATTAATTTCTGCTTCCAGAGCAGGAAATGCTCTTTGGCATTGAGCCTTATAAGATTCGCAAATATGGATTTTTCAAGTTTCAAGAATTGTTCTAAATCATTTTAATTTACTTAACTCATCGTTTCCAAGTTGAGCAAATTCTATTTCAATATTAATTTTGTTTCTTTCAGCTATGAAGAATTATTTGAACTGCTCAAGAGAAAATATTTGTCTTAGCAACCATGCTATCAATTTGTCATTTATAGTCTATAGGTTCTGATAAACAGACATAAACTCACAAAATTTTACAATTTCATATTGATTTTCTGAAAATATAATGATAGAGAATTGCTTTGTATGTTCTAGAATTTTCATTAATTTCTGGTTCTACAGCAGGAAATATTCTTTGGCAATGAGCCTTATAAGATTCGTGTATATAGATTTTTCATATTTGATGGATTCTTCTAAATCATTTTAATTTACTTAACTCATTGTTTCCAAGTTGAGAAAATTCTATTTTAATATTAGTATTGTTTCTTTCAGCTATGAAGATATTATTTGAACTGTTTAAGAGAAAATATTTGTCTTAGCACCCATGCTATCTGTCACTTTGTCATTTATGGTCTATAGGTTCTGATAAACAGACAAACTCTGAAAATTGTACAATTTCGTATTAGTTTTATAAAAATATAATGATAGTGAATTGCTTTGGATGTTCTAGAATTTTCATTAATTTCTGCTTCTACAGGAGGAAATATTGTTTGGCAATGACCCTTATAAGATTCGAGAATATGGAATTTTCTTATTTGAAGAATTCTTCTAAATCATTTTAATTTACTTAACTCATTGTTTCCAAGTTGAGGAAATTCTATTTTAATATTAATTTTGTTTCTTTCAGCTATGAACAATCATCTCAACTGTTGGAGAGAAAATATTTGTCTTGGCAACCATGCTATCTATCACTTTGTCATTTATGGTCTATAGGTTCTGATAAACAGACAAACTCTGAAAATTGTACAACTTCGTATTGATTTTCTAAAAATATAATGATAGAGAATTGCTTTGGATGTTATAGCATTTCCATTAATATCTGCTTCCAGATCAGGAAATGCTCTTTGGCATTGAGCCTTATAAGATTAGTAAATACAGATCTTCCATGTTTGCAACATTGTTCTAACTCATCTTCATTTACTTAAATCATTATTTTCAATTTAAGAAAATTCAATTTTAATATTACTTATATTTCATTCAGCTATGAGCAATCATCTCAACTGTTCGAGTAAAAATATTTGTCTTGGTAATCATGCCATCTATCACTTTGTCATTTATGGTCTATAGGTTCTGATAAACAGACAAACTCTAAAAATTGTACAATTTCGTATTGCTTTTCTAAAAATATAATGATAGAGAATTGCTTTGGATGTTATAGAATTTCCATTAATTTCTGCTTCTAGAGCAGGAAATGCTCTTTGGCATTGAGCCTTATAAGATTAGCAAATATAAATCTTCCATGTTTGAAACATTGTTCTAACTCATTTTCATTTACTTAAATCATTATTTTCAATTTGAGGAAATTCAATTTTAATAATTCTTACATTTTATTGAGCTATGAACAATAATCTCAACTGTTTGAGTGAAAATATTTGTCTTGGCAATCATGCTATCTTAAACTTTGACATTTATGGTCTATAGGTTCTGACAAACCGACATAAACTCTGGAAATTGTACAATTTTGTATTAATTCTTCTGGTATAATGATAGAGAATTTCATTGGATGTTGTAGAATTTCCATTAATTTCTGCTTCCAGAGCAGGAAACGCTCTTTGGCAATGAGCCTTATAAGATTCATGAATATGGATTTTTCATATTTGAAGAATTCTTCTAAATAATTTTAATTTGCTTAAATAATTGTTACCAAGTTGAGGAAATTCATTTTTAATATTATTTTTGTCTCTTTCAGCTATGAAAAATTATTTGAACTGTTTAAGAGAAAATATTTGTCTTAGCAACCATGCTATCTATCACTTTGTCATTTATGGTCTATAGGTTCTGATAAACAGACATAATCTCTAGAAATTGTACAATTTCGTATTAATTTTCTAAACATATAATGATAGAGAATAGCTTTGGATGTTATAGCATTTCCATTAATTTCTGCTTCCAGAGCAGGAAATGCTCTTTGGCATTGAGCCTTATAAGATTCGCAAATATGGATTTTTCAAGATTCAAGAATTGTTCTAAATCATTTTGATTTATACTTAACTCATCATTCCCAAGTTAAGGAAATTCATTTTTAATATTACTTTTGTCTCTTTCAGCTATGAACAATCATCTCAACTGTTCGAGTGAAAATATTTGTCTTAGCAGTCATGCTATCTGTCACTTTGTCATTTATGGTCTATAGGTTCTGATAAACAGAAAAACTCTGAAAATTGTACAATTTCGTATTGATTTTCTGAAAATATAATGATAGAGAATTGCTTTGGATGTTACAGAATTTCCGTTAATTTCTGCTTCCAGAGCAGGAGATGTCCTTTGGCATTGAGCCTTTTGAAATTAACGAATATGGATTTTTCTGGTTTCTAGAATTGTTCCAAGTGTTTTTAATTTACTTAAATCATTATTTTTAATTTGAGGAAATTCCATTTTAATACTACTTGCATTTCATTCAGCTATGAACAATCATCTCAACTGTTCGAGTGAAAATATTTGTCTTAGCAATGTCATTCATGGTCTATAGGTTCTGATAAACAGACAAACTCTGAAAATTGTACAATTTCGTACTGATTTTTCTAAAAATATAATGATAGAGAATTGCTTTGCATGTTATAGAATTTCCATTCATATCTGCTTCTAGAGCAATTTCATTAAAAATTAAATTAAAATATTTTTTCGATTGTAATGTCCACTATTTTTTATGTTAAATTTAAATCTTTTTGTTGAAATATCAAGTATTACATTTTTGTTTGCGAACTTATCTTTTTCTGCTTAAAAAATAATTTTTTAACTGAAAAATAAGGTATTCCATTTTTTTAGTTACAAATTCAACTAGTTGGTTGAAAATTCATCTTTTTGGTAGAAAGTTAATCTTCTTTGCGCAAAATTAATTTTTTTCTGACAATTGAACTTCCTGTTTGAAAGTTGAAAATTCATCTGTTTGATTAAAAATTGATCTTTTCAGTTGAAAATATAATTATTTTGTTAAAAACTCTTTTTTTTGGTTGAAAACCAATACTTTTTCATTCGAAAATTCAACTTTTTGGATTAAAATTATTGTATCTTGTTGAAAATTCGTCTTTTTTGTATAAAATTAATATTCTGGGTTGAAAAATGATCTTTTTTGGTTCAAGATTCATCATTTCAGTTGAAAATTAATCTCTTTTGTTGCAAATTGAACTATTCTCTTAAAAATTATTTTGTTCTGTTAGAAATTAATTTTGCTAATTGAAAATTTATCTACTACATTTTAGGTTGAAAATTGACCTTTTTACTGCAAATTCAACAGATTGGATCATTTAAATTGAATTATTCTGAAAATCACTTTTGACTTATTTATCAGTCGGAAATGTGAACGTGTGGAAACATTTTAGAATTTTATTTGCATTTATTTTGAAAAATAATTTAATGAGGGACCTAATTGATTAGGAAGGTATAGAATTTTCATCAATTTCCGCTTCTAGAGCAGGAAATACTCTTTGGCAAAGAGGCTTATGAGATTTGCGAATATAGATTTTCCATTTCGAAGAATTAATGACCAATTATTTGAATTATTCAAATAAAAAAAATGAGAAGAAATTTTCAACAAAAATTGAATTTTCAATTCTGGAAGATTTTTCAGTCAACTCAGAAAAAAATTTCATCAAAAATTTTAAATCTACAAACCAAAAAAAAAGCTTTCTACAAAAAAGTTGAATTTTTAATCGAATAATTTAATTTTCGACAGTGACGATTAACTTTCTACGAAAAAGACGAATTTTCAACAAAATACGTATATTTTTAACCAAATAGTTGAATTTAAAACCAAAAAGATTAATTTTCTAACTAAAAAATGATTTTTCAACAAATTAGACAAATTTTCAAACAAATAGTTGAAATTTTTAACTGAAAAAGATCAATTTTGAATCCAAAATGGAACAGTAAAATTTTGATTTGAAAAACTTTTTTTCAATTAAAAAAAAAAGAATATTTTAGAAAATATTTGAATTTTCCACAATGAAGGTAATTTTCAACCAAACAGTTCAACTTTGAACCAGTGAGTTGAATTTTCAACCTAAAAAGATGAATTTTCAACAAAATAGTAATAGTTGATATTTAAACCAATATTTTAATTTTGATTAAAAAACAGTTGAATTTAACCAAAAAAGACGAATTTTCAACGAAATACGTGAACTTTTTGAACATTTTTAACCAAGAGAATTAATTTGCCGCTAAAAATACGAATTTTCAACTAAGAAATAAAAATAAATATTCAAAAAAAAAAAAAAAAATGAAATAGTTAAGTTTTCAGTTTAAAAAATTTATTTTTAATTAAGAAAAAAACAAATTATCAAGGAAACAGCTAAATTTTCAACCAAAGAAGACGAATTTTTAACTAAAAATATTAATCATAAATTAAAATAATAAATTTTGAACAAATTTGTTGAATTTTCGAGAAAAAAGTTGATTTTCAACCGAAAAATGTTAATCTATAACCAGATATTTGCAGTTTTAACCAAAAGAACGAATTTTCAACCAAAAAGAATTTATTTTTTCCAAAGAAAAAAAATTATTTAAAAATGAACTCAAATATTTATTAAAAATATTATGCTTCAGTCTGTAAATTATTTTTCCCATTTTTTAAATTTTTTTGCTGAAATGCGAACTAAATTAATAGAATCCAATAAGAAAATCCATCTAATTTTGGTTGAAAGTCAATTATTTTTGCCTTCAAAATTCAACAATTTGTTGAAAGTGGAACTACTTTATTGAAATTTGATTTTTTTTTGGATATTCATAATTTAGGCTGAAAGTTCCTGTTATTGTTAGGGAATTTAACTATTTTCTTGAAAATTCGTTTATTTTTGTTTAAAAATTAATTTTTTAACTGTAAATTAAACTGTAAATTAAAAATGTGGTTGAAAATTTATCTTTGTTTGTTGATAAATAAACTATATGGTAGAAAATTTAAGTATTTTGTTTAAAATTCGTATTTTCTAGTAGAAAATCTTCTTAGTTCTTTAATTACTCTTTAATCAATTAATCTCAATTAAATTCATATTTTTGGTTGAAAATTTATCTTCATGGTTAAAAATTTAACTACTTGCTTAAAAATTCATCTTTTCTGTTAAAATTTCGTCTTTTTCATAGAAAATGAATCAAATTGGTCGCAATTCATAGTTTGTATTAAAATTCAACTACTTGATTGAAAATTTATTTATTTTGTTAAAAATTCGTCTTTTCTAGTAGAAAATATTCTTAGTGCTTTAGGTAATCTTAATTAAATTAAAAATTAATTTCTGTTGGAAAATTAATCTTGTTGGTAAAAATTTATCTTTATGGTAAAAAATTCATTTGTTTTATTGAAAATTCGTATTTTTTTGTGGAAAATGAATCTTTTTGGTTCTTAAACTAATCTTTAATTAAGTAATCTTGATTACGTTGAAAATTAATTAAATTAAAAAATAATTTATTTATCTTTAATCTTTAATTATTTTCTTAGTTGAAAAATCAACTATTTGGTTAAAAATGTATGTAATTTGTTGAAAATGGGTATTTTCTGTTGGAAAATTAATCTTGTTGATTAAAACTTTAACTTTATGGTTAAAAATTCTACTATTTGGTTAAAAATTCTTCTATTTTTTTTTTTCGTTTTTTTTTTGTAGAAAATGAATCTTCTTGGTTGGCAATTCATCTTTTTGATTAAAATTCAACTATTTGATTGAAAATTGATGTATTTTGTTAAAAATTCGTCTTTTATAGCAGAAAATCTTCTTGGTTCTTTGACTGATCTTTAATTAATTATTATTAATTAAATAAAAATTAATTGAATTTAAAAAATAATTAATTTTTAATTATCCTCTTAGTTGACAAATGAACTATTTGGTTAAAAATGAACGTGTTTTGTTGAAAACTGGTCTTTTCTGTTGGAAAATTAATATTGTTTGTTAAAAATTTATTTCTATGTTTAAAAATTCATTTATTATTTTTGCGTCTTTTTTGCAGAAAATGAATATTCTTGATTGGCAATTCATCGTCTTGATTAAAATTCAACTATTTGATTGCAAATTTATTTTCAACTGAAAATTAAACTAGTCCATTTTTGGTTAAAAATTTATCTTTTCCAGTTAAAAATTTAGCTAATTGGTTGAAAATGCATGTATTTTAAAAAAAATTCGTCTTTTTGGTTGAAAATTAGTCTTCTTGGTTGACAATTATCTTCTGGGTGGAAAATAATTATTTTTAGTTGAAAATTAAACTATTTGGTTACAAATTAATCTATTTTGTTGAAAATGTAATATTTTTACTTGTAATGTTAGGAATATAAAGCGCTCAAATTTGAATTTATTACAATATCTACATTATGTTATTTAAAAGAATTTATTTCAAACTTTGAATAACAAATTAAATAAAAAACGAGTTAAAGTAAGTACAATCAAAATTAAAAAAAATTTTAATTAATCAAAATTTAAAGTAACTATAGAACTTTAAAAAAATTTAAATTTAGGTAATTCGAAACCTTGGTCAGTTGTTTATCACATTTCACAAACACGAGTTTTAAATAATAAAGACTCGAATTGCTCAATTGGTCCAATTTAAAACAAATGATGGAAAAATATTTAAATTAAATTTTTCTGGTTATTTAAAATTCGTGAATATTGACCTCGTGGAAAAATACGTAACTGTAAAATAATGCAATTTATTTTTCAAAGAGATAGCAAAAACTGAATAAAAAATCGTAAATTAAATCTTGGCAGTATGCAGGCTCACATTTCGCTCTGTTTGCGAAGCGTATAAACTACGCTTAATTTAATTCTTTTATGCTGGGCAGTCTGACAATGCATTTTTCAAATCACTTTCAGCGCTGTTTTACTTTATCAAAATGAGATACCTGAAAAGAAAAGAAAAAAGGAAAAGAACTGAAAAGTCAAATTTTTTAGAAAACAGTCGTCTTTTAAACCGAAAAGATGAAATTTAATCAAAAAAGTTAATTTTTAACAAAACAGTTCAATTTTCAAACAAAAAGATGATTTTTTAATGAAATAGTTCAATTTTTAACAAAAATATTAAATTTTCAGCAAATTAGTTGAATTTTTAATCAAGTAGTTGAATTTTCATTTCACAAAAATGAATTAGAAAACATTATCAACCGAACAATTTCATTTACAAATAAGTAATTGATCTTTCAAGCAGTAGAGTCGAATTTTTAACTGAAAATAGAATAGTTCAATTTTTAGTTTATTGAAAAAATAAAAAAAAAAAGAATTTCCTACCAAATAGTTCAATTTTATTCAAAGAAATGAATTTTTTTTAAAATTATCAACAAAAGATTTGCATTTATGACCAAGTAATAAAAATTTTCCTCAAAAAGGACGAATTCTCAACAAAATATACGAATTTTTAACCAACGAGTGAAAATTTAGAAATAAAAAGTCGAAATTTTCAGAAAACAGTTGACTTTTAAACCGAAAAGATGAATTTTCAAAAAAGGTAATTTTCAACAACAAAAAATGTTTTTCTTTTAAAGTTGCTTTTTTAACCAATAAGATTAATTGTCAAACCAGAAAGGACAATTTTTCAGAATTCAGTTGCAGTTTCTAACAAGAGTGATAGATTTTAAAACGAAATCGACGAATTTTCTATTAAAAAAAGAAGAATTTTTAACAAAACAGTTGAATTTTTGAACAAAAAGATGACTTTTTAATAAAATAGTTCAATTTTTAACAAAATTATTAAATTTTCAACAAATTAGTCGAATTTTCAACTAAATATTTGAATTTTTTATCCGAAAAGACGAATGCTTAAAAAAACTGTTAAATTTTCTTGCAAAAAAATATTACTTTTTAAAAAAATAGTGGAATTTTCAACAAAATAGATGAATTTTTGAAACTTCAATAAAGAATATTTGCAATTTTAATCAGAAAGTTGAATCTTCAAACGAAAAGGCAAGCTTTTCAGAATATAGTAGAATTTTCAAACAAGAAAGATGAATTTTAAATTTAAAAGGACGAATTTTGTATGCTAAAAGTCAAATTTCCAACAAAACAGTTATATTTTTGAACAAAAAAATGACTTTTTAATAAAATAGTTCAATTTTTATCAAAATTATTAAATTTTTAACCAAATGGTTGAATTTTCAACTTCTAAAGATGAATTAAAAAAAATTATCAACAAAGAAGTAATTGTTTTTTAAGCAGTAGAGTCGAATTTTCAACTCCATAGTTAATTTTTCAACCAATTGGTTGATTTTTTTATATAAAAAGGATATTTTTCATAAAAGATGACTCTTTAACAAAATAGTGGAATTTTCAACGAAATAATTATATTTTCAACAAAATTGTTGAACTTTCAAATTAAAAAACGAATTTTCAACACAATAGTTAAATTTTCAATCAAAGAGATGAATTTAATAAAAAAGTATCAACCAAAGAGTTGCAATTATAACCAAATAATCAAAATTTCCATGAAAAAAGGACCAATTTTCAACAAAATAGTTTAATTTTCAACTAAAAAAGATCAGTTTAAATCAATTTAAAACTAAAAAGTCGAATTTTTTAGAAAACAGTTGACTCTGAAGCCGAAAAGATGAATTTAAAAAAAGGTAATTTTCAGCAAAAAAAGATGATTTTTTTCATTTTTAACCAATAAGATAAATCTTCAAACCAAAAAAGCTAGTTTTTTAGAATACTAGATTTCATTTTAGATGACTTTTTAATGAAAAGTTTATTTTTGCAGAAAAATTATTAAATTTTTCTCAAATTAGTTAAATTTTTAACCAAATAGTTCAATTTTCAACTTAAACAGATAAATAAAAAATATTAACTGAACATCTGCATTTTAAAAACAAGTAATTGAACTTCCAAGCAGTTAAATTTTCTCCTAAAAAAATATGAATTTTGAAAAAATAGTGGAATTTTGAAGCGAATAATTAAATTTGTAACAGAATAGTTGAATTTTCAATCTCAAAAGAAGTATTTTTATCTTATAGTTTAATTTTCAACTAAAGAAGATAAATTTTCATCAAAATTGTTGAACTTTAAATTTAAAAAGATCAATTTTCAACCAAAAATAGAATAGTTAAATTTTTAACTGAAAAAGAATAATTTTCAACCATAAAAGATTTATTTTCTACCAAATATTTGAACCATGTACCTGTATATAAAAAGATGAATTTTTAATAGAACAGTTAAATTTTTCTCCAGTAAGATGACTTTTTAACAAAATAGTGAAATTTTCAAAAAAATAGTTGAATTTTTAGATAAATAGTTGACTTTTTGAAAACGTTAATTTTCAACCCTCGAAGATTAAAATTCAATGAAATAGTTGAATTTTCTATTCGAAAAGACGAATGTTAAACAAAATATTTAAATTTTTCTTAGAAAAAGATGACTTTAAAAAAAATAGTGAAATTTTTTACAAAATAGTTGTATTTTTAATCAAATAAGTTAATTTTATATTAAAAAAGATGAATATTTAACAAAATTGTTACATTTTCCTTAAAAAAGATGACTTTAAACAAAATAGGGAAATTTTAAGAAAAATGGGATTTTTAGCCAAATAGTTTAATTTTTTATTAAAAAATACGAATGTTTAAGAAAATGGTTACATTTCCGACCAAGAAAGATGACTTTTTGACAAATCAGTTGAATTTTCAACAAAATAATTTAATTTTCAACAAAATAGTTGAATTTTCAACCTATAAAAAAATATTTAGAACCTAATAGTGCATTTTTCAACTGAAGAAAATAAATTTTCAAAAAATAGTTGAACTTTAAAATGAAAAAGATCACCTTCCAACCAAAAATAAAAAAGTTAAAGTTTAAGTAAACAAAAAAATGTTAACAAACGAATTTTCAACATAATACTAACATTTTCAACCAAAAAGATGAATTCAGAAAAAAATAATTATCAACCACAATAGTTGCATTTATAACCAAGTAATTGAAATTTTAAGTAAAAAGGATTCCTTTTTTATAAAAATCGTGAAATTTTCAACAAAATAGTTGAATTTTCAGCTTAGAAAGTAGTATTTTAAACCTAACTGTTGATTTTTTAACTGAAGAATATAAATTGTCAACAAAATAGTTGAACTTTAAAATAAAAAATAAAAAATCAATAAAAAAAAAGAATATTTTAATTTTCAGTTCAAAGGAATTAATTTTCAAATAAAAAATGAATTTCCATAAAATAGTTACATTTTTAACCAAGAACATCGATTTTCAACTAAAATAATAAATCTTGAAAAATAAATCAGTTCTGAACAATGGTGTTTAACTTTCAAACAAGTAGTAGAATTTTCAATAAAAAAAAAATGAATTCTGAAAAAGAATGTGTTGACAAAAGTGTTGAATTTTCAAGCGACAAAGATTTTTGAGTTAAAAAATAAATAAAATGCGAACCAAAATTCTTTACAACAAAATTAAATTTTCAACCAGGAAATATAATTTTCAATTAAAAAGTTATATTTCAGCCAAATATTTTAATTTTCTACCAAAATAATCGAGCTTTTAACTCAAAAAGACCAGTTTCAAAAAAACAGTTGAATTTTCAACCAAAAAAGATCAACTTTGAACAAAATATTGCATTTTCAACCCGGAAATATGAATTACAATAAAAAAGTTAATTTTCAACCAAATAGTTGAATTTTTAACTAAAAACGATCAATTTTCAACAAAAAATGGAATAGTTAAATTTTCAGTTCAAAAAATTACTTTTTGAAAAAAAAAAACGAATTTGTAATAAAATGATTAAATCTTCAAACAATAAAATACATTTTCAATAAATTGTTTCAAATTCTAAGCAAGTAGTTGAATTTCAGACCAAAAGAGATTACTTTTTAACAAAATAGTTGAATTTTTGTCAAAAAAGTCGAATGTTTAAGAAAAAAGTTAAATTTAAAAAAAAAATATTTCTTTTAAAAGAAAAATGGTGAAATTTTCAACAAAATGGTTAATTTTTCAGCCTAGAAAGAAGTATTTAAACCTAATAGTTGAATTTTTAACTAAAGAAGATAAATTTTCAACAAAATAGTTGAACTTTCAAATAAAAAAAAATTCAATAAAAAATGGAATATTTAAATTTTTATTTAAAAGGAATTAATTTTCAAAAAACAATGTGAATTTCCAACAAAATAGTTACATTTTTAACCAAGAAAATCGATATTCAACTAAAATAATGATTCTTGAAAAAAATCAGTTCTTAAAAATGGTGTTTAACTTTCAATCAAGTGGTAGAATTTTCAATAAAAAAAAATTAATTCTGAAAAATAAAATCAATTCTGAAAAAGAATGTAATAGTTGACATTTCAAACAAAAAGATTTTAATTTTAAATATAAAAAAAAGAAGTATTTTGAACCAAGAAAGGTGAAATTTATTCCAAAGGAGATAAATATTTGTTGAATTTTCAAGCGAGAAAGATTTTTTAGTTAAAAAAGAAATAAAATGTGAACCAAAGTTAACCAAAATTAAATTTTCAACCAGAAAATATAATTTTCAACTAAAAAGTTAAATTACAATAAAAAAGTTAATTTTCAACCGAATAGTTTAATTTTTAACTAAAAACAATCAATTTTCAACAAAAAATGGAATAGTTGAATTTTCAGTTCAAAAAATTACTTTTTGAAAAAAAAACGAATATGTAACAAAATAATTAAATGTTCAAACAATAAAATACATTTTTAATACATTTTTTAAAATTTTAAGCAAGTAGTTGAATTTTAGACCAAAAGAAGATGACTTTTTAACAAAATAGTTGAATTTTCATCAAAATAATTAAAATTTTAACCAAATAGAATTTTGATCAAAAATAGATTAAATCTGAATCAAAAATATAATAGTATACTTTTCAATTAAAAATAATTAACTTTCAACCAAACAAGATGAATTTTCAATCCAAAAGGACGAATTTTCTATCCAAAAAGACGAATGTTCAACTGAACAGTTTTTGGAAAAATAGTGTAATTTTCAATAAAATAATAAAATTTAGAAGAGACAGAGATTAATTCTGAACCAAAAATATAATAATATACTTTTCATTAAAAAATAATTAACTTTAAAAAAAAGATGAATTTTCAAATCAAAAGGACAAAGCTATTCTAAAGACGAATGTTCAACTGAACAGTTTTTGGAAAAATTAATAGTTTAATTTTTTATCAAACAGTAGAAATCTGAACAAAAAATTAATTTTTAATGAAAAATAGTTAGATTTTTTTATTTGGGAAAAAGTGTAATGATTATTTCTCTAGAGATTTTTATCAGTCATGTTGGCTATTTTAAATGCGTTTTTCAATGTCAGATATAATAGTTTCATATTTTCCAGTGATAATACGGCTTGTCAAATTTAAGTGTGAATTACAAAATTGCCAGTCGCACGCGATATGAAATCGATCCAGACTGGTCTCAGATTAAAAAAAAAAAAAAAAAATTTAAAATTATAATTTAAATTTATAATTTAAAATTTTCAAAGTCCATCGATTAAAAGAAAGGAGAAGAAATTTTCGGAAAAAATATTCAAAGTAAGTGTGACGAAAATTTGACGAATTTCGTCACAAAAGAGGAAAATGTTTAAATTTTATGTTATAAAAAATAATTTTCAAACAAAGAAATCATTTACGATAAAATAGTTCATTTTTCAACCAAAGATATAAATCTTTAACCCAAAAAATGAATTTAAAAAAAAAGTAGTTCAACTTTCAACCAATTAGTTGAACTTTCTACAAAAAAAGACGAATTTTCAACCAAATAGTTGAATTTTCAACTAAAAAATATAAATTAAAAAAAATGGAATAGTTAAATTTTTGGGTTAAAAAATTAATTTCAACCCAAAAAAGATGAATTTTCAACGAAAAATGTAATAGATATTTCAAAAAAAATTTTTTTTTATTTTTAAGTGAAAATCAGTCGAATTCAACCAAAAAGAAGAACTTTCAACAAAATAGTTGAATCTTCAACCTGAGCAGATTAATTTTTAACAGAGAAGATTCATTTTGCGAAAAAAAGGAATTTTCAAGAAAATATAAAAACTTTCAAGAAAAAATATGACTTTTTAGTCAAATAGTTGCATTCTCAACTAAAAAAGATGAAAAATTTATTTAAAAATGAAATAGAAAAAATATTCAGTAAAAAATTGGTTTTTAATCAAAATATCCAAATTTTCAACAAACCATTAAAAATTTTAAAAAAGAGATAACTTTTTAACTAAAATGATGCATTTGTAATTAACAGAATCTATTTTAAATAAAAAATGTATGAATTTTCAACTATAAAAAGTAAATTTTTAACAAAAAATGGATTAGTTCAATTTTTAGTTGAAAAAATAATTTTCAACCAAAGATGATTAATTTTTAATAGAGAATATCAATTTTGCAGAAAAAAAAAAGAAATTTGAAGAAAATATAAGAACTTTTAAGCAAAAATATGAATTTTTGACCAAAAAGTTGAATTTTTTACTTGAATGTTCAGTTTGAAAGTAGAATTTTTAATTAAAAAAATGGATTACTAACCAAAAAAAAAAAACGAAACGAATTTTCAACAAAATAGTTCAATTTTCAGTCAAAAAGATGAATTTTCAAGTAAAATGAATCTCAAATCAAAAAAATTAATTTTCTACAAAGTTGTTCAAATTTTAACCATAGTTAACCATAAATTTTCAAGTAAAAAAATCAACTTAACCAAAAATAGAATAGTTAAATTTTTATTTAAAATATTTGCTATTACAAGCAAAAAATATTTTTATTTCGAATAGAGAAAAGTTGTATTAAAGAAAAAGACGAATTTTCAACTAAAAAATATGACTTTTCAACAAAAATGGAAATTTTGCCCATAAAATAAAATTTATGTTCAACTGCACACTTTTTTATTTCAGAATACCCACTTTTAGGCTAAAAAATAATAATTTGATCTTTCCAAAATAAAAAGTTTCTATCGCAGAAAACTTTTCTTATTACTTGTTACTTTCGAAAAAAGTCACATAGATTGATTAAAAAAAAACAAATATCAAGTAATTTCAAAACACGGCCTAACGATTTTTTTTGTAAACAAAAAAAATACTCAGGTAGCTATAAAAAAAAACTGCGGGTACGAAACGTTGCAGGTAATAGTTGAAGCAGGGTAACAGGCAGCTGATTACCCCAAACCGAGGTAAACTTTCCACCGCGGAAAGTTTACCTCAGTTTGAAGTATCACGTCACGTTTACCCTACTTGAAAAATACAATTCATAGCCTCAGTTCTTTTATGTGGCATCCCCAAGATAAACTTTCCAGGGCACAAACTCTAACCTGCTTGTTTAGGTGAAACTTTTTTCTGAGGATGCGTGCGCTACTACACATTCTACCCCTTTACTGAAGAATAAAAGAAGATAAATCGAGGGTCAATGTGAAGAACACTCTAAACCAAACTAATCCAAACCAAACCCAGACTGGGGTAAACTTTCCGTGGTTGCAGGCCTGTATTCACCACGGAAAGTTTACCTCAGTTTGAAGTACCACGTCACGTTTACCTTACTTGACCAATTACTTGGTATTTCAACAACAACAAAAAAACGAATTTTCAACAAAATAGTTAAATTTTCAACCAGAGTTGAATTTTCAACAAAAATTAATACATTTCAAAAAAATAGTTCAATTTTTAACGAAATGGTTTATCTTTTAACATACAAAGATGAATTCTTAACCAAAACGACGAATTTTCAACAAAGAAAATTAGTTTTCTACCAAAATAGACCAATTTTCAACAAAATACATCAATTTGCAAACAAATAATTTAATTTTCAACTAAAAATGATTAATTTTCAGTAAACAAAAATTTCAAATAAATAGGTGAATTTTGAACCAGAGATGAATAATAAAGATTTTTTTAGCCAAGACAGGAAAAAATGTCAAAGAAATTGTTGAAAATTCAAGCAAAAGACAGCATTTTCAACTAAAAAATACGTATTTTAAAAAAAAAGTTAATTTTTAACCAAAAAATTGCAGTTTTAATCAAAAGAGAAAAAATTTTCACCAAAAGGATTTTTTTCCTACCAATAAAAGACCAAATTTTGACTTAAAAAGATTAAATTTCTGCAAAAAAATGGGAGTTATATTTGTAGGTTAAAAAATTAATTTTAAATTAAAAAAAAGAATTTTCAGCGAAATATATAAATTTTCAATCCAAGAGAATCAACTTTCAAACAAATTTTTAACAAAGTGGTTCGAATTTTACCTAAGTAATTAAATTTTCAATTAAAAAATATCAATTTTCAGCCAAAAATGAAATAGTAGATATTTCAAATAAAAAGTGAATTTTTAATAAAAATTGATGAGTTTGCAACAAAATTTAAGTTAAAAAATTATTTTTTATAAAAAAAAACATATTTTCAGCAAAATTTGTTCAATTTTCAACAAAAGAAATGAACTTTCAACTAAAATAATGCATCTTCAAACAAAAACAAACAAAAAAATTTCACCGATTAGGTGAATTTTCAACCAAAAAGATGAATTTTCTATCAAAAAAAGACAAATTTTCAACTAAAAACATACATTTTAAGCAAAGAATAGAATAGTTTAATTTTCAGTAAGAGAAATAAGTTTTTAAACAAATAAAATAAATTTTCAACAAATTAGTTAAATTTTCAACCAAACAAATGAATTTTCAACCAAACAAATGAATTTTCAACCGAAAAGATGTAGTGGCTATAAAAAAAATTTGATGAAAAATGGAATATATTTAAATTTTTAGTTAAAAAAATTAATTTTTAAATTTTTATTAAAAAAAAAAATTAATTTTCAATATAAAAAATAATTTTCAACTAAAGAAATAAAAATTTCAACCAAAAAGATTAATGTATAGAATTCCTGAAAAAAACGTTAAATGGGATTTTGAATTTGATTTTAATCTAATTTAAAATTCTTAAATTCCAAAAAGAATGATTTTCTACCACAAAAAGAATAATTTTTAAGAAAATACATGAATTTTTCATCAAAATTTTTTATTTTTAATGGAATTTTCAACCCAATAGTTGCATCTTCAACCAAAAAAGTTGATTTTCTACCCAAAAAAAAATAAATAAATTTTCAACTAAATGGATGAATTTTCAACTAAAAAACATACATTTTTAACAAAGTATAGAATAGTTTAATTTTGAGTTAGAGAAATAATTTTTTAATCAAAGAAAATGAATTTTCAACTAAACAAATGAATTGTTTACCAAAAAGATTAAATTTGTATGAAAAAGAATCACGATAAGAAATTGAGTTAAATATTAATTTGAAAAATTAATTTTTAATAAGAAAAAACTATTTTAACCAAAGGAATTGAATAAAATACATAAATTTTAACTAAAAAGGTTAATTTTCTACCAAAAAAGACAAACTTTCAACAAAATAGATAAATCTTTAACTAAAAAAGCAAAATTTTCAACAAAAAATAGATTAGTTAAATTTTCAGATTCTCTACGAAAAGATTAAATGTCTATACAAAAATTTCAAAACAAAATTTAGTTCACTTTTTAGTTTAAAAAAATTACTTTCAATAAAAAAACTAATTTTCCTCCAAAAGAAAGAATTGTAAGTGGAAAAAATTGTCATTCATATTGAATTCACTGGAATTTTCTCGCCAGACTAATCCAAACAATCCAATCCCAGACTGAGGTAAAATTTCCGTGGTTGTAGGCCTCTATTCGCCACGGAAAGTTTACCTCCGTTTGGAGTACAACGTCACATTTACCCTACTTGAACAATACAATTCGTTTCCTCAGTTCTTTCCTGTGACATCCCCAAGACACACTTTCCAGGGCAGAAACTTTAACCTGGTCTTTTAAGTGAAACTTTTTATACTTTACTGAAGAGTAGAAAAAAAAATCGAGGGTCAAAGTGAGGGACAGTTCAATCCAAGCTAATCCAAACAAACCAAACCCAGACTGAGGTAAACTTTCCGTGGTTGCAGGCCTCTATTCGC